>JAVQIZ010128852.1:0-14070 GCA_036023535.2 Galaxias brevipinnis | reverse complement strand
CCTGTCAGCCAGCGCATCATCTACAAAATCCTTCTCCTCACCCACAAAGCTTTACACAATTTGGCCCCTCCCTACCTCACTGAACTGCTCCAACCTTACCATCCTACTCAGACACTATGTTCCGCTGCAGATGGGCAATTGGTCATTCCAAAAGCAAAACTGAAGCATTTTGGGGAGCGTGCATTTTCTAGGGCAGCACCTACATTTTGGAACTCTCTCCCTCTTCTTATTCGTAATTCCAACTCGCTGTTAATCTTTCAAACCCACCTCAAAACATATCTTTTCACCCTAGCATACCCTAGTTAACTCTGTTTAGAATCTGGTCCCTTTCTTTTACTGATACTATCCTTTTGCTTACATATAGTTAGAATTGTTGTGGCTGTCTGTTTGTTTTACTATTTCTGTCTAATTGTTTATTTGTGTCATGTTATCTATGTTGATGCTGTGAAGCAATTTTGGGTGTTAGAAAAGCCCTATATAAATAAAATGAATTATTATTATTATTATTATTATTATTATTATTATTATTAACAACAACAATAATAATAATAAGATGTGTGTAAGTTAAGTCAGAATTAACTCCATGGAGTTTGTGCACGTTCACATAAAATGGGTGCGGTTGGCAATTTAAGCAAAAGTTTTGCCCAATATGGCTCATGCTCTGTTTTTTTTAACCCCGGAAGACAGCGCGTTGATAATGTCAGGATATGTAGTTTAAATAAATGTTAACGGCTAAATCTTGGCAGCGCATTGCCGAGAGTAAAGTCGTAACAGTATTCTTGTCATATGTGTATGCTTCTGCAACTACGGTCAATTTTATTCTCCCAAATTTAAATAATATAACCTCTAGGATTTAGAATTTTTACCCACTTGTCCTATTTTGCATTATAGACACTTGTTTCGAACATAAACTGCTCTGAGCAGATTAGAGTTGCAGTGTAATTTGCTATGTCAATGTACCTTGGGTAAGACTTACCCACATTTTATTGTATGGGTTAATCAGGAAGTTACCCCCGACGTCACAAAGTTACTCCCACACACACACACTACGCCACTGTCATCTTCCTGGCCCAGGTACACACACACACACACACTCACTCACTGACTCACACACCCTCTCTCCTTGCTACCATACCACATTGCTGTTGAGTGCACAGGGCCCAGGGTAGCAGCAGGTAGGACAGACACTAACCCTGTGGAGAAGAGTCTCAGTCCATGTGTGTGTCTCTCCTCTAGGTGGCGTCCTACAGTGAGGTCAACAAGATGACCAACTCCAACCTGGCCGTGGTGTTTGGCCCCAACCTGCTGTGGGGCCGCGACGCCGCCATGACGCTCAGCGCCATCGGACCCATCAACAACTTCACCAGGACCCTGCTAGACCAGCAGCACCTGGTCTTTGCCCCCTAGTCATGACCCTCCCGTTTAGGTGTCGACCCCGCCCCTCTGTGTTCCGTAGTTCTGTTTCCATGGTACCAGCCCTGACCTCTGATCTAGTAGTGGTGCCAAATGCATGAGTGTGTTGTAATTGTCATTGTAACAAAGAAAGAGGAAGAGAGAGAGAGAGATACGGGAGGCTGGACAGAGAGCTAGATAAGAGGGCTGGGGGAGACAGAGAGAGAGAGCTGCAGTCTGGTGTCTCCACCACATTACTCAGGAATCTAGAGCAACAAGGTGAACAAAGGACAATCGCTGCATCCAATCACCTGATTTCACTAGCACTCTCCACAAACAGGTGACGACATTTCAATGATATTCTTGCATATCTCTGATTTAACATAATCCCCCCTTTCCTTTTTATCACAGCTGCACTCTGTCAAATGGTACGGAAGACAAGCTTTCCCAAGTTCTGTACCTTTTTGGTTAGCTAGGGTCCCCAATGCTTATTTGCATGAGACATATTTAGCGCGGCAAGTCCTGGGTCAGCCCGGCCTATTGTATGAATAACGACAAGTAATCATTATTATTATTATTATTATTATTATCATTCTAACAACTATCAGTCTGCCAGAGTTAGTTAACATGTGGGTGGTGGGCATTAGATTATTCAGAATCATGGTTGTGTGTGTGTGTGTGTGTGTGTGTGTGTGTGTAAATTATTTTTGTATAACATATCGCCTTACTTTCTTCTTGTTTAATTGGTATGGTCCCTTTAAGCCTCCTGAGCAATATACTAGCTGCCTGCTATTTGTATGTGCCATCTTAATAAACGCTTTTTTGTAAACTTACTGCAAGTAACCTGGCACTCAAATATTCCCTGTTTGTGTTAAATCATTTTGGGTCACCTGCCTATTACTGCTAGAGCAATGTGACTTCGTTTGACAGGAGAATCACTCCTGCGGTAATCTAGGTGTATGCCCATAGATGCAGCTGATTATAGAGTTGAGAGCTTAAGGAGAAGAGTCCATCAGCCATATCTAGTGGCTATTCTGAACAAATACGCCATACATTCTTATCTGCTTTTCATTGAGTTCATGTAGAATGAAAGTTAATTTCCCCTGTAAAGTCATGTTGTGTTCCTTCACTGCCAAATGAAACATGGCCAAAGAATCATGTGTAGGAGGGCTATAACCCAAGGTACTGTCCTGGCTTTATGGTGTCTGATCAGAAACCTTTTCATGTCATCTGACAAAACTGTAGCTACATTCACTAGATAATGTATTTAGAATCCGGACATTACAATATATCCTCCATACCTTCATTTGCTGGCCCCTTAAGTGAGAACTACTTTTAAAGGGTGAATATCATAAAGTACTCAGTCTTGACAGTCGGACTTGTTTGATAAACTCTTATCTGATATTGTATTTGACAAAGCCTTCCCGATGGCCAAAAGAGCATGGCGTGGTGTTGTTTCAACATGTGATGTTTATTCAGCCTCCCATTGGGAACTACCCAGTTCAGTGTAAAAAAAACCCCAATGTGTTTTGCAATGTGTGATTGCTTAAAGGCCATGATGAAAACATATCTATAGTGTTTGCTGTTGTAACAGTCATATCAATGGTACGGACATTGACATGCAGACCAGTGGCTTCGTGCTGCCTTTCTCAAACCTTGGTCTGGGGGTTGGTGCCAGTCCATGGAGACACTGCACAGTGAGCTCCTGACTGACCCTGACTCCTCAGAACCTTACAAAGCAGGTGCAGAAAGGTTGTCTTAATGTTTGTATTCTTAGTCCCCTGTGTGTGTGTGTGTGTGTGTGTGTGTGTATGCCTTACTGAAGCAGCAGGCACCTTGACGTACCCTCAGTTAAATAACGTGTGTGCTGTCCAGTGCCAGTGTGTCTGTGCTGCGGTAACCCTGCTCATTCCTTCTGCTGTTTCCATGGGTGCAGTTTAATGAGCTTTTTCTTTGGGAGATGTGATTTGGTCTAAGATGTTTGTTGTACTCCAGTCTGTTGTTTTCAGAACTTACTTTTATATGTAATGTATGAATATAAAAAATATGATGAAATAATAAAATGGTAATGGGTATTAGTACTGTTTTTTTCTTCATCAATGGCTAACATGTTATTTATTTAAATGAAGAAGAAAGTGTTACAAATTGCAGATAAAAATATTGAACTTTATTTATCAACTCGCAACTTAATTAAAGTAGATCATATTTTTCTAGTCTAATTTGTTGTGGGACTATTAATCAACTTTGCTGTCATGGTAACTGGTCCATGTTGTACACATCATCCTAAAACGTATAATTACAAACCACAAACCACCATTTTATCAAATGATCAAGGACTAAAACAATTTGTGTTCCATTTGCAGATATTTTTGCACATTTGTTACACTTTGCATTTGAGTTAAATGTATGATCTAAATAGGACAGTAGAGCCTGGGGCAATAAACTACTTTTATTACAATAACAACCATAAACCATGCCTTGTGGACAGAGTGACAAGACAGTCTACACGTAAGAAGGTGAAAAGTGCAAATGAATCCATTTCACTAGATGATACACGATTGTAGCTTCATGTCCGACTAGACGGGGCGGTGTGGGTGGGCGCCCTATGTACAGTGGCTTGCTCTGTAGGAAACCTTCTCATGATGACGCTATATACACTGCTGTGTGTGGGTGTGGATACAGTTAGGTGTGTGTCAGTGTGTGTATAGAAGTGAGCAGGAAATCTGTACTTACATTAGAGATAAGAGGCTGTTTTGAAGAAGCTAACTTCACACTGCTGTCCACACACACAGACAGACAACAGACAGACTCTACAGTCCACAAAGGCTTAAGGGACACACGACTTCTCTTCTCCGCAACTCTACTGCAGCATGTCAACAAAAGCATCAAACTCGTCAATGTTCTTCTCATAAACAGCCAGCTTCTCAGGCAGTGAGTCCTGCAGGAGACAACAGGACGGGTTAAGAAGTTCCACTTAACATGCTGCTGGTATGTGTGAGGGCTGTCACTGCCGTACACTCATTGATAACCTGAGATAATACATGTACTGTCATAGAGCTCACACGGTGCACACGATGTGTGTGTGTGTGTGTGTGTGTGTGTGTGTGTCTCACCAGGTCTTCGGCCATAGACTGAGAGCTGACATGCAGTGAGAGGCTGGCCAGCTGTGGAGGGTTCTGGAACTCCCGGTAGAATGTTCCCAAGTCCATCGGCAACAAGTCGTCCTTGGAGAACGCCGGCTTCTACAAACACACACACACACACACACACACACACACACAAACAAATTCTCAGCAAATATACACATCTCAGCAGGCAATGGAATAGTTCCATGAATGTATAGTACTTGTCCTTACAAAGTCCACCATGACGAAGTCGTCCTGGTGCTGGGTCAGGCTCTCTGTCCCAGAGCCCTGGGAGTGCAGACTGCCCTGCAGAGGGGACGAGGAGGGGGGCGACTCTGGGGGCTGCACCTTCACACCACACACACACACACACACACACACACAGTCAGGCTTCTTCGGCATGCAGGAATACAGGTAGTGAATGTGTGTGTGTGTGTGTGTGACAGCGAGGTTGCACTAGTTACCATTGGGTCATTCTCTTCAAGGTCAAGGCTTCTGGGAGCGAATGCCGCGAATGGCAAGTCCAGACTGGCAGTGGTGACCTGGCCCAGACACAGTATTACAACCACCACACAGGACCATGAAGGAGGGTCCCAGCCTAGCTTCCTGCCTGCCTGCCTGTTGACGAAGGCTCCTTCCTACCTACCTACCTCCCTCCCTCCCTCCCTCCCTCCCTACCTGCATGGCGGGCTTGTTGACGAAGGCTCCGACACGCCTGGTGAAGGTGGGCTCCAGCAGGGCCTGGCAGGGCGAGGTGCTCCTCCTGCCCTCACCCTGAGCCTCAGCACTCTGGGCCAGCACCTCCCCCTCCTCCCCACTGGAGGAGACACACAGAGCTCAGTCAGACCAGGAGGAGGTTACAGAGGGAGGGCTGCTGAACAGGACTGTTACCTGCTGCAGGGTGTGTGGGGGCCGTGCTCCGGGGGCAGCTGGCTGTCGGCCTGGGCAGCCTGGCACGGCTGGCTGGGCACCAAAGCAACCCCGCCCTCCTTCCCAGTGTGCAACAGCTAGGCAGGAGACCAGAGACAGAGTTACAGCCAGCCGAGCACTTCTAAACATGGGTCTGTCACTGCATCCCAGCCCTGCGCATTACCCACACAACCATTTGGGTTTCTCCACTGTGCATTCAACATGTTTAACCAGTATCTAACAGCAAGCTGTCATGTTGCACAATGAGATGCTTTGACTGCGCTCACCTGGTGGGGGTTGAAAGCAGCCGGGGGACAGAGGTCAGGAGGCTGGTAGGACACACGAGAAGTGTAGAGCTGGGAGAGGGAGAGAGAGAGGGAGAGAGAGAGAGATATGAGAACAGAGGGGAGCCAATTAGAAAGTTCCATTGTGTTCTAGCCATAAGATGGAAAGAAGCCACTCAAAGTCACAGACCTAGAGTTTTAGAAGTGGAAGATGATCCACCCAATGCATTATTTACTCAACTAACCTGGAGCTAAAACAGAAAGATTAAGGGGGGAGGTGATAGCAGAAGAGGAGGACTACAGGACTGACGAAGAGTGGAGAAGAGGAGAGAAGGGAGGAAGAGGAGAGGAAGAGAAAGGGGAGGACTGAAGAAGCAGAGCCACCACAGGCTGGGCTCTGTTGGTTAACTAGTTAATCACTAGGAGTTAGAGGTTCAGCCAGTCCCAGACCCTATCACTGTCCCATTCCTAGTCCCTATTACTGACCCATTTCCAGTCCCAGTCCCTATCACTGTCCTAGTCCCAGTCCCACTCCCAATCACTGTCCCAGTCCCAGTCCCTATCACTGTCCCAGTCCCAGTCACTATCAATGTCCCATTCCCAGTCCCTATCACTGTCCCAGTCCCAGTCCCAGTCACTATCACTGTCCCATTCCCAGTCCCTATCACTGTCTCATTCCCAGTCCCTATCACTGTCCCATTCCCAGTCCCTATCACTATCCCAGTCCCACTCCCTATCACTGTCCCATTCCCAGTCCCTATCACTGTCCCATTCCCAGTCCCACTCCGTATCACTGTCCCAGTCCCAGCTCCAGTCCCAGTCCATGAATGGCTCCCGTAAGGGAACAACAGTCCTCTCCTGGCCTATGGCTTGACCTCATCCATACACTGACATGACATAGGAAAAATTAAATGCCTACACAGTAAAACAATCTCCCAACTGTCATTTATTTCTGAACACTCTCTGCACAAATTCAGTTCCATTTGGACCGAGTGACCAGAGTGAAAGGACTTGGACTTTCAGAAAGGCTTGCCAGGCAAAAACGGGCATGCTCACGATGCACACAAGCACACACGCACACACGCACATATACACATACGCACATACACACATACACACACACACACACACACACACACACACGCTGAGACTCACAGTTTGAGGCAGGCCCCCGCCCAGCAATGGAACCTTCAGAGTGTCCACCAAAGCAGTCTTAGTCTTAAACTGAGACAGACTCACCGTACACACACACTACACACAGGGGCACAGAGAGAAACACCCCCACACACACAAAGTACAGAATAATCAGGAACAACATCACAGAAACGAGAGGAGGGGGGGGTAGACAATGATAAAAGGAAAAAGGAATGATACATTACCCCACAGAGAGTGACTAGTTCTAGCAAAAGGAACAGTGTTTACCTGTGAGGGTGGAGAGGTGGAGAAGGAGGTGGTGCACACTTCCTGGGAGTCCTCCACTCCCTCAGTCCTCACCCCCCCGTCCTCCTCGCCGCTGGCGGACGCTCTGTAGTTGCAGGGGTGCATGTGGGCCAGGTTGCCAAAGGGGCGCTCTACAAAGTGGTCGATGATGATGCCCATGATGGGAGCCGTGCGCTCAAACTGCCTGCAGGGAGACAGGAGGAGAGAGGGCTGAACAACACGCCTCACTTTGGGAAAAGGTCATCCACCCTTACACACACACACATATCAAATCATAGTATTAGTCCTTTGTAAAGCATGTAAAAAAGTTCTTGACAGTGAAATCATTTGGACAGTTTATACGAGTCATTAGTCTTGTGTGGCCGTCCCTCCAAATCTCAGACTTTGAAACTGAACTGGAGGTCTGGTGAGTTTCCTCTACAATACTCCACTTCACTAGGGCCTTTCAAATCAGAAGGCAAGCATTCGATTGGCACTTAAAAACGTCACTCTCTTTGGCAAAACCCTCCCCATTTCAAGACACACCTTATCCAAGTTTAGCTCTGTCTCTGAAGCCCCATTTCAGTACTTCATTGGTTCATTTTGAATAGTATCAAGTTGCTAGTCTCCTGACTATGATCGTCATCTGTCCCGGGGTTTGGAGCCAAAGTGTAGAAACCTGGAGTCAAGGCTCGTAAGTCACAAAGGGTTGCGAGTAGGAAATGAAGTGTACCTTGTGGACATAAAGGCCAGGTTGGTTCTGTAAGCACAGGACAGAGTGACGGTGCCCACTGGAGTGCCCACCACGCCTACACGCACTGTCTGGAAGCCTGGCACAGAGGAGGACATCCATTCACAGCAAAGTTAAACAGACCTGCTTATCTTCTGCTAACTACAAAGGTTACTTATCTCAGTTGAGATGAATGGGAGCAGTGACAGAGTAGCCGGGTTACCTTCGCCCAATCCACTAAGCTGAACGTCCCCAAAGTAGATCCTAGAAGAGAAGCAATACCAACAGAAGAATTACAACAACCTTTTCCCCAGCGGTAACAATCTACTTCATAGGATCTGGCAAACAAAATGAGTTTGGTAGGGATGCAAACTACAACCAAATTTGGTCACATTTGCAGTAGAATCTGTAGTCAGATTACGATTATTATATGTAAGTAAATGAATGCAATGCATGCAAATATGTCTCTTATTATCATTGATATATGTAAGGTGACAGTGTGGCCTTAGTAATGCAAGGCTGTTGTTCAACATTAATTAGGCATTATAATCGATATTATCACCATAAAAAAAAAAAATGTAGTAACATTTTGAATTAAACATTATACTTATCACCATTAAAAAAAATTGTAAGTTAAATGTTTTGGTTTTTTTATGTGTCACACTGTGTAATTTAGATCAAGCCCATTCATAATGTGTGTACATAGTATGTACATGATTAGCTGGGACCCTGTTTGAAAACCGGTAAATCTGCCATTATCTCAAGCGTGAGATAAATGAGTAAACAACAATAACAGTGCTGGGAGTACTGTTATGGTGACAGACTATTGGCCCACCTGTAAAGGATAACATAGTCATGGCCCTGTTTCCTGGACAGCTTGTAGGCTGGCGTTACCCTGGTGATGGCCAGCAGGGACTTCAACAGCAGGGACAGACGGTTATACACCGTGTAGGACACTTTGATGTCCTTATCACATCTACAGGAGAAACATAATGGGCGGGATTAGAACTGGTCTAGGACACGTTGATGTTCTTATCACATCTACAGGAGAAACATAATGGGCTGCATTAGAACTGGTCTAGGACACTTTGATGTCTTTATCACATCTACAGGAGAAACAGAGTAGCTGGATTAGAACTGGTCTGGGACACGTTGATGTCCTTATCATAGATAACAGAGACCCTTTCTATTTAGGAAAACCCAACACTTGGAAATAAAGGGTGTAGCACTATTCACTAGCTAAATATATCAACAACTAACTTCATCACATCTGAGAAACAGAAGCAGACTCACTTCTCATTCATCTCAAGACACCAGGTCTCCAACTCCATGGAGTCACCCTGAAAGACAGAGGCAGACAAAAGACAGGGAGTGAGGTTAAATGACTTATTCTTTTGAAATCTGTGGCCTAAATATATTCTTTTTGACTCCAAAGTTACCACCCATTTCCACGGATACCTCAGAGGTTTTGAGGGAGATCTCCACACACATAGAACGTCCAATTCCAGGCAGTTGTCCTGCCAGCGCTTTTTTGGCTTCATGAGTGACCTCTGGGATATCCTTGATGGCAAGGTTAAACTGTGAGGTATAGGTCAAAAGAGCAAAGTTTAGACCCATGAATGGCATGCCACTCTGGCACACAGTTGAAAAATGTACTTTCTCCATTGAAATTGAGGTGCCACAAAACTCAGTCACTTCAGAACTGAGTACTGAAAGTTAAGATAGGAGGGATGAAAGTGAAGAAAAAGAGAAAGTGCATGCAGTCAGCCTCTACTGACATGTGAACAGAGAAAAACAAGGTGACAGGGCAACATACCCAGTCAGATCCTGTGGGGGAAGATGAAGAACGTGTGCATATTTTCTCCCCAAGACGGGCTTGGACGATCACCTGCACCGTCTGATGAACAGAAATGAAAACAATTCAATCTGATTGGCCAAGTCTGCTGCTACACCTTATCACATCGTAAACACAATTTATAGCAAATGTATTCTCTCTATTCACATGAATCATGAACATTTTCTATTTTACCTTCAATGCGAAAAACTTGATGAATTTGTCCAAGTCTTTTTTGTCTTGTGCATTCAGATCACTGTCCATAATTTCCTGCCCCTACAATGGCAACATGTTAAACTGACTATCAATCAACACATCCTTATCTCAACTTAAACATGGACAGACAGTCATACATATTTTTTAAGTTTTATTTACAATGCAAGATGGTCAGTACTGTTAATTGGTAACATATAATATTACCATCCTAACATAAATCATTCGTATGTTAGCTAGCAGCGAGCTAACATAACACAACATTAGCTTGTCAGCTAAGCTAGCCTCGAGAGAGACACGTACTTACAGTTCATCACAATAGACCAAATCTTTTTTCCGAGAACGTGGCTTTGGTAGACGAATGCAGCTTTAAAAGTCAACGAATATAAATACAGCACCACAATACATTTGTTCCAAAAATATATAGTCTATTTGCAAAATCACATTATCATACGAGGGCACAAGCATTGCCAAGCTGGCCGATTTTTTGTTTATTTTCTTTTGGGGTCACTGACGTAGCAAACTATGTTGCAGGCTAGACAAATTGACCAACGGCACTTTCACCAATACTTGTCAAACCAAATATTATTACCTTGATAACAGTGACACAGTAACACAATGAAATAATATATTATGATTTCTAAATATTTATGAACAGTGATTTGAGTTAAGTTAAAAAAGCAAAGTTGACTGGCAAATAATTGTCCTTATAACTTCTTACGTCACGGTCATTCGAAAGTGCATTTAAAAAAAAGATGCAGCCAGCTATATTAACTTTGTGCTTGCTAAACAAGCTGTGCGTTGTTGTATTTGAAACTACATGTGTTAGATAGCCAGGTAATCAGCCAAATATCAGGGTAAGATGATTATTCATTTAAGGGATATGACTATTGGTTGCGATTATTGATCTTATGTAGTACGCTTAAAACTACTGTTGTAACAATAACATTACTGAAACCAGCTAGTTTACGCTTTTTTGGGTCTGCTTGTCCGGGAATCTTGCCAGGAGATGAGTTAGCACGTTAGCTGGTCAAACCAGCCAGTTATTTTTTTTTTACAGCAGGCAGTTCAGACGTAATAGTCTACTAACTTAGTCAATCTAGACACAATTATTTGGAGCTCTAAACATAGCGGTTGTTTTCGCAGTGTGACGCTTTTAAACCGTTTGTCTTTTGAGTCATTCATGTTATCCATGTTATTATATATGGAGATTATAATTTAGTTATCTAACATCTGTATAGCCTTTTGTGACCTTGAACACTGTTCAGTGATCCATGCTGGCTCAAGTAAACCATAACTGTTTGGAAATGTAATAGGCCAACCTCAATAAGAATGTGGTGAACATTTTTATTTTTCAATTCTTTTCTGTACCTTCCTCTCTTTTCATTGATATTTTATGACCCCTTCCTGTCATTTGAAGTAGCCATCTTGATTAGCCATGGCCATACCAATAGCAATCCTGGACTGTGATTTGCTCCTTCATGGGCGAGGCCACAAGACCCTGGACCGCTTTGACCTTCACACAGCCTCTGATGACTTCCTGATCTCCATCTTTGGCTTTCCTCGCCAGTTTATCCTCTACCTAGTGGAGCTTTTACGAGAGGTCTGACATGCAGAGTGTTCTCTTTCACTCCTCTGTGCCATGGCACCCTACCTGTTCCCTACTTTTCTTATTATCTAGACTGTTTCAGTTGCAAGTTCCATGTTTCATGCCCTTGCCATTCTATTTCCTAGTGAAACTTTTGCTATTGTGTGCTGATATGTTACTCTGTCCTTCAGGTACTGTCCAGGCGCACGCAGCGTTCTCGGGCAATCACTCCTGAGGTGCAGGTTCTTGCAGCCCTGGGTTTCTACACCTCCGGCTCCTTCCAGACCTCCATGGGCGACGCCATCGGCATCAGCCAGGCATCCATGAGCCGCTGTGTGGCCAACGTAACGAAGGCCCTTGTAGAGAAGGCCCCAGAGTTCATTAAGCTCGACAGGTGAAGCTCACATACCTTTGACACTAATGCATCTTCAGATAGGTGGAGTGAATTGAGATGTTTAAGTAGACCTGCATTGTAATGCAAAGGGGAGACGTCTTGCTATAAGTTTGAAGTTCTAGTAATTAAAATGACCTTTTAAAAATGTAAGGTTTGAGCGAGTTTCTTTGACCACCAGGGATGCGGGCAGTCGAGAGCAGGCCAGCCAGGACTTTTGCCACGTGGCTGGGATACCCAAAGTCCTGGGGGTGCTGGACTGTGTCCACGTGGCCATTAAAGCCCCCAACGCAGAGGACGCATCCTACGTCAATAAAAAGGGCTTCCACTCGGTCAGCTGCCAGCTGGTGTGTGACGCTTGGGGGCTGCTGCTGAGCGCAGAAACCCACTGGCCTGGAGGAGTGAGCGACAGCAACATCCTCTGGGGCTCCTTAGTGCCCAAGCAGCTTCTACAAGAAGGAGACTCAGTAGATGGGTGGCTGCTTGGTGAGTGTGTGGGTTAAGGGCTAGGAAGGCTGGGGACGTTTAGAATGTCTGGAATTACCAACAAAACAAAGCTGTAGAGTGAAAGGGAAATATATATTTAAAAAAGGGCCTAAATATGGTGAATGCCCTAGATTGATAATTACATTAGCTAACAACACAACGTTTTACTCTGACCTTAGGGTTTGTCACATGTAAATCACCATCAGGTCGATATCTGTACTATAAATCCATCCTACCACTGATTTATTGCTTTGTGTGTTTCCCCACGTCTATTATATTTGATGGCTTCAATTTCCCTCTGAATCTGGAACCCTCCATCGATGTGTTTGTCTCTGATCTCCCCCTGCAGGCGACCGGCGGTATCCCCTCAGAAAGTGGTTAATGACACCAGTCTCCAACCCAGAATCCCCTGCTGAGTTCCGCTACAATCTAGCACATGGCGCCACCCACGAGATCGTGGACAGAACTTTCAGAGCAATCCAGACAAGGTTTTGTTGTTTGGATGGCTCGCGGGGCTACCTGCAGTACTCTCCTAAGAGGACCTCTGACATCATCCTGGCGTGCTGCGTGCTCCACAACGCCTCACTGCAGTCGGGGCTGGACGCCTGGACGCTGGAGCGCACTGAGGATCCTGAACTACCTGAGCAGGCTGAGCAGAAGCCGGAGGAGGTGGACACGGAGGCTGAGGCGATGCGCAAGGAGCTGATTCTCACACACTTTAGCGAGCCTCCGTTGATATCGTCCACATCATCAACATGACTTATAGTAGACATCGTTGTCTGCGTCACAGCCTCAGCTTCAGCTTTTGTGCAGACAATGTAAATATGTGAACTAGAGATTGCGCCGTCTAGCTTTTTGGTTTCACAAGGTGGCCAAGATTAAGGCTCTACGATGTGACGTTTCAGTGTTTCCCCTTCCTTTCAAAAAAGAGGCTATTGGTGACTGTATATTCTTTGTTTACGGCAAAATAATGAACATGTAATGTTAACTGTGGCTTGATCTTAATCAGTTTTGTACTCTCCTGGAGCTTCAAGAACATAGAGTACATCCTATATTTGGAGAATAGGAGGCCACATTGGTGCAATATTCCTTGTGCCAATGTGTTAATTAAATATTGATCTTGTTTCCACAAGTTCCCGTTGGACTATTTTTTTAAATCGATATATTGTTCGATTTATCTTATGATTTAAAATGAATTATAGATAAATTATCGTTGTATTTATTTATACAGGGGTAACTGACTGAGACCACTGCTGCGTTTCAATAGCCGTTCAACATGCCCTCCTTGACTTCCCCTCGGCACTTGCCCTCGGGGGAATACCCGCCGCCATCTTAAGTGTCTTTCCATTAGTCTGAAAATCGGAAGTGAATTTGGTGAGCTCGGCCCTCAGAGGGCTGAGGGAGCGAGTGAACGATGGTCACTCCAGAGGTATATATCACCCATAATGCATTGCTGTTGTGCGTTTGGTGCAACATAATACATCAGTGGTTAGGTGGCAGTAATGCATGTAAAACTTCAGTTTCTCACCACCGAAGGAGAATACTAATAAATAGAGGAAGGTATCATTCGTTAGCAGGCAGCACGGTGGCTCGGTGGGTAGCACTGTTGCCTCACAGCAAGAAGGTCCTGGGTTCAATCCCCACCTGGCCCAAGGGGCTTTCTGTGTGGAGTTTGCGTGTTCTCCCCGTGTTTGCGTGG
>JAVQIZ010128836.1:0-19645 GCA_036023535.2 Galaxias brevipinnis | reverse complement strand
CCCTCTCTCCCTCTCGGTTATGAAGCCACAGCAGTGTGGAAGAAACAGGACTTCATCCAAGTTGATTCCTTCCCTGCTTCTGAGTGAGCAGTTGGTTTTGGAATTATTTTCAAAGAACCACCCCCCTCCTTTTTCTGCCCCTGGCCAGTCAGAGTAATAAACAGTACAGGTTGAAACGGGTGCGCATGCAGCAGTAGGCGGTGATCTTGTGAAGGACGGCACTCCTGGTTCACTGGCAGCACTACGATCTCAGATGTCAGTCCTACCTATTAACCCAACATCCCTTGACCTCTCCTCGTATGACCTCTGTATAATGGTGTTTAGGGGACAAATCGACTGTGACATAGAACTGTTGTATTTCACACTGCCCTTTTCAGGGTTAAGGGATTGCGGTGATACTTACCTGGAAGAGTCTGCCAACAATCACATGAGGAGGTCACTTTCAAAGCCTGCTAAGTCAGAGAAAGTTAATTCTTCAGAAATGTTGATTTTGTGTGAATAAGTTTTATTAACTATTTTTTCAATGTAATTTATACTGACTTGCATGTTTTGATTGTCATGATTTTAAGTGGAAGGTCACCTTGAAGTGCCATTGTGTTAGCCAAGGGGAATAAGTCTTTTTTTTTTTATGAATAAGTGACTTTGCAGTCTTTGCAAGTGGCTTTCTCATATCATCAGGCTTGTACCCTGAGCTGTACTTGTCTGTGGTCGCAGGTGTGCAGTACGTGGATTGGCAGCGGCGTGGTCAGCGACCTCAACGACCTGCGGCGCGTCCACAACCTCCTGGTGTCCTCTCTGGACAAGGTCCAGGCTGGCAAGGGCTCGTCCAGCCAGTTGTACAGCGAGAGTGCCACCACAATGGAGAAGCTGGCCGTTCTCAAGGCTTGGGCCGAGGTAAGACAACTCGACAACGGTCTTCAGATCACAGGACAAAGCTGTAGACGGCACGAAGGGTCCAAATGAATCCATGTCAATCTCTCTCTCTCCATTCAGGTGTATGTGGTGGCGATGAAGGTCAAGAAAGAAGCCGAGTCCAAACCAGCTCGTCCCGCACAAAGTGGAGAGGAGGATGAGGATGATGAGGATCTGGGCGCTAGCATTCTTCCTCCAGACAGCCTGATCACCCTGGTGCAACCGGAGCTGCCGTCGCTCAGCCGCCTGTGGCTGGCAATGCTCCGAGACTACGCCCTTCTCACGCTGCCTGCCGAGTTCTCGAGCCAGCTGCCCCCTGACGGTACATCACCTTCACTACTAAACATCTACAAATTATTTTGGACTTTGCTATCAAAACGCAATTTGAATATTGCCGGTCATTTGACTCTCCAAATAAATCGTATTTGTCCCATCTAGGTGGGGCATTCTATACCCCAGAGACCATTGACACTGCCCGCCTGCACTACCGCAGTTCCTGGGCCCCAGTCCTGCATGCTGTGGCCCTCTGGCTGAGCAGCACTGCGTTCGGGGCCAGTGAGGAGGCTGAGGAATCCCCCACCGCCCCTCCCAAAGCATCTGGCCTGCCCCAGGGGACCTCCAGCCCCACCAAGGATTTTGAGGAGGTGGTCAAAGACCGAATGCATCTGATGCTGGGTACATACAAACTGACTAAAAACGATTGAGGACTTGTGTTGCCGCACCAATTATTGTGTTTGTTCTCTCCTTTAAATCACCTTCAATCCCTCGTTTCATGCTTTCTCTCATTCTCTCGTCCAGGAGTGAGCATAGAGTTCCTGTGCTTCCCTCGGCCCGAAGAGCCCATCGAATACGTGGTGTCCTGCCTGCACGCTCTGTGCACTCTGCTGGACTCTCCCTCTGCAAGGACCCACATAGCAGAGGACCAGGTAAGATAGGACTGCACAGGATGTGAAGCTTTTGAGAAGAGAGAAACAACAGGGATAGCCTAGACGTTTCAAAAGGTCAGGTGCAAACGAGATGGTTGATGTTATGCATAGCGAGGGCGGGAACAGCCTTCAGTGAGGCCCATGAGTAATGGGTATCCGTTTACGGAGGTATTGCTTTGTCTCCGTCCCACAATACCATCTCCCCTTCTCTACTCCCCTTATTGCATTGAAACGTCCGTAACAGATCTGCGCTCATTGGCAGTTGGCCAGAAGACAATAAGCATTAAGAAGGTGGAGGGGGAGGGGGGGGTTGACCTGTGAACGGGTAACTGATTAGATGATCTCAGAGTGAGCGTCTAGGCAGACCCACAGTGTATGTCTCATCCAGATGAGTGTGTGTAGGCGTAGCGTACCTGTGTAACAGTGGCTGAGTGTGTACTCTTGCGTTCTGTGTTGGAGCTGTTGGCGGTGGAGCTGCTGAACGTTCTGCACAGGCTGCTGTTGACACGGGACCCTCCCACAGTCCAGCTGCAGGTCACCGCCGTGGTGCAGGAGACCATCAGAGCTGCTTTGGACCAACTGCAACTCCAGAGGACAGCGCAGGGTCTGAGCCCCCTCATAGCACACATAAAATAACTTTGTTGTCTTGAAAGAGTACGCCATTGTCATTGACTTTTGCTTCCGACTGTGAGGTTTATTGGAGCTAATATCTGTCGCCTCTGTGACAGTTTGACCATTCTTGTTTTATCTCAACACAGTGCATGTTTTGTGTGTTGATAAAGAGGACGGAGGAGAGAAGGACTCATCTCCAGCCCTGGGAGAAGGAGGGGATACAGGGGAGCTCCTGCCAGGAAAGTCCCTGGTGTTTGCGGCCATGGAGCTGCTGGTGTTTATCCTGGTACGTCACCTGCCACAACTCAACGCCCGGGTCAACGAGTCCCCCAACCACCAGCCCCTCAGGCCCCAGCGGCTGTCCGAGGAGAGTGCCCGCCTGGTGGCACACACCGTCTCCATCATGGCTGAGCTGCCCTCCCTCTGCTCTCCTGCAGGTGCAACACACACACACATACACACACACACACACTCTACCCCAAACGACTTTTCTTGACTTAATGCACAGGGGCAAGCTTAAGCACGCCCTTGCGATTACTTGAGTGGATGATTTCTTAGCCATTAATCTGTCATGATGTGCTGTGCTGTACATGCTAATGAGAAAAACTTCTACACTTTTCACAACAGCATATTTTTCAACCCTCTGTCTGTATCAAGAGGGATTAATAGACAAGTTTACCTTTCTTCATTTAAAGTTAATTGACAAGGATGTTACTAACATGGTGTACAATTGTTTAGGTGTTTTGACAGGGAATACTGAAATGAAATGGCAGGATATACTAAATATAATTTTTTTTAAATTTCTGCCCCATCCCCTCCCACATGTTGTTGGCTTGCAGGCAGCATGACCATCCTGCCTACAGTGCTATTCCTGATCACAGGAGTGTTGAGGGAGACTGCCGTGAAGACGTCTGATAACACGGTACCGCTGCCAGTGTCAGCCGCCCTACAGGGCATCAAGACTATCATCAGCTCCCCGCTGGCACGGGCAGAGGCCACAAACACACAGTGGACAGGCCTGGTGAGAAGCAGCCTGGCCTCTGTGCTGGAGTACTCCCTGCCAGGTGAGCAGTACACACACACACACACACACACACACACACAAACTCAGACAGACACACAAACATACTATTAGATAACTGGTTTTGATTTTGTATCGTTACAGATGAGACCAAGGCAGATATGGATGAGGTCAGCATGTTGACAGCCATAACCCTCTTCCTGCTTTCTGCCAGCAACGAGGTAGTAGGTGTCACTGTCCTGCAAAAGGGATGCATGGACCGCTTCCGAAACGGCCTCAATTCCAGTGACCCTTCAGTATGTGTTTGTATAAGCACACAACACTCCGACATGCACGTAGAAACGACTATCTTTCAGAAGAATCCTCTGCTGTGAAGGCTAGAGGTGTGGTGCCACAGAACATCAGGAGTCGTTGTGGTTTTCTTTGTTCCAGGTCCAGGCCCGTTGCTATCAGCTGCTGCTCTCGGTGTTCCAGCACTCCAACCGGGCTCTGTCCACGCCCTACATCCACGTCCTGGCTCCCCTCATGGTGGAGAAGCTGAAGGCGGTGGAGCGCAGCCGACCCAGCACTGCCGCTGAGCTACAGGCTGTCCAGGAGGGTGTGAAGGTTCTGGAGAACCTGGTGGGCATGGGCGAAGAGCAGAACAGTAAGGAAACTTAGTTACAAAAACACTTTGGAGCATGTTTTCTTTTTGTGTGGGTTGCATCTATTAACCCCCCTTGTAAGCTTTCAAAGGTGGCAGCATGTGCAGTCAACTTGAGGTGGTATTACATAGTTTTTTAGGTTTAGGTTTATAAGCCCAGCGGTATATAAAAGCTTTCTGATTAGGTTGCTAAGCAATTTTGTAGTCTTACAATATAAAAATTTGGTGATTACATTTTTTGCGACTCACTTCTTCAGTTGATTGTTCTTGTATTAGTACCGAACACCATTGGTTTTTGAAAGTGCACTCCGCCACCCTTTCTGAAAATAATTAGACACAATGTCTCCAACGTATCTTACTGTATAATTGTACTAAGTTCAGTTCTACTGACATTAAAGTGTGTGAGAAATTGGCAAAGATAGCTTTTAAGAGTGGCCTAAAGTCTTCTGAAGAACTGCAGTAGTGGGCCCTTTACAACCACTCCTGTAGGTTGCATTGTTGTTGTTCTGTAAAGGTAAGATTGATAAGCTTTCATAGCGTGACCCAATTGATGCCTTAAAGTAGCACTACAGTTTTTTTCTGGGTTGGAGCATTGGGCTGAACAAGTATTTTAGATTTTTTCATAATATATATTTGCCAGTCTTTAACATGTTAGCTTTACTTTCGATTTAGTTTCCCTTAACACGTTTACATTTTCTCTGTTTTCTAGGAGTGCAGCTGCTTGCTTTACTCATGCCAACTCTGATTTCGTACCTACTGGATGAGAACGCTTACTCCTCAGCGACCCCGGTCTCTAAAAGCCTTCATGAGTTTGCCCTGCAGAATCTGATGCGCATTGGGCCCTTTTACCCAGCTGCCTTCAAGACTGTGATTGGAGCAGCACCTGAACTAAAGACCCGCCTTGAGTCAGCCATCCGGGCCAACCAGGCCAGCAACAAGGCTAAGGCAGCAGCAAGGCAAGCCCAGCCCACTGTGCAAGCCGCACCTACCATTAAACTCAAGACAAATTTCTTCTAAATCAATGTGCACTTTTACAGCCTGATTGTTTTTCGGGGGGGTTTTTGTGCAATTTTCTTTTCTTTCATTACACAACACTCAGTTACCGTTATCTCAAATGTCCTTATTTATTGTGAAATTCATCTTTTATTGTCAATAGATAATTAGCCCCCAAACCAAGTTTTCTTGAAATCAAAGACACACTTATGTAAATATTAAGTGAGGGCCTTTTGAATTTTGATTTAAAGACTTTAAATGAATGTATTGTGTCAGCTTAAGATACGAAATATGTAAAGGGCCACAGATCTTGTGGTCAAATAATTGTCTTCATTCTTTGTCTTCTCTTTGCTGTCTCTTTTTTTGATGTGCATTGTACTTGTTACATTCTTAACGAACTCACTTGCACCCAAACAATGTTGTACACTGTAATTCCTATTTAAAAGTTTATATCATGCATATATTTTAAATGAATTTTTTTTATTGCATGATAGTATTCCTATGGACTAGGGTCTTCTTTTAGAATAGTTTTGTTATAGTTTTAGTACAAAATATTTTGGTTTCATATCCTACTTTGAGGTAAACCTTTGCATTGTCTGTCCCCTCGGATTTCTGTAAAAATGGAATGCACTAGGAGTTAATTTTTATCTTTTTCATTTATATCATTTTAGATTAATGAAAATCTCAGAAATCATGAATTTATATACAAATTGTTATTTATATTGTTTTGACTAACACTGAGGACCTAATTTACTGTGATTAATTTGGATGGCTACTTATTTAATATGGAGAAAAACCAAACTTAGTGGTTCACTTTTCCATTCCTGTATGTTTTTATGTAACTTATAAGTTTATAAAATGTACTTCTGTTAACTGCAGTGTAGATATTGTCTGAATGATTATGATAATTTATCCTGAGTCAGCTGTGGTTGTGAAATTATAGGGCCAGCGATAGAACGTTATATCAATAAACAGTTATTTGAAATGGGTGTGATGTTTTTTTGGTATTGTAGATGCCTGCTGCATTTGAGTTTCTGTACTATTAAAAATATTGTGTTGTTTTTTTTTTCTATCAGAAAAACTAAATTGTATAGTCATTCAATAAATAACATGTAAAAATCATTTTTTGTTGACAATAAACAAGACATATTCGAGTAGTAACATCCCAACTGCTGTGTGGGCGTGATCGTTCTGTTGACGTCACTCAATGACAGCTAGCTGTCAGAAAGTGAGTTCATTCCCCGGAGCAGCAGACGGTACACCGTCGATAGTTTGTGTCCTTCCGATTGTAGTAGCAAGGCCAAAAACATTACGAATCAGCGACATAATAGTCAGACCTCTTCACCGAGCCCGGCCATGGACGAACAGGCAGGGCCCGGCGTCTTTTTCAACAACAACAATAATTCGATTTTACCCGGTGTTGGAAAAGGACCGCAGCCTGATGGCGACGCTGGGGAGGCGGCTCGAGCGCAGTACAGTATACCGGGGATATTGCACTTCCTGCAGCACGAATGGGCCCGTTTCGAGGTGGAGAGAGCACAATGGGAGGTTGAGCGGGCCGAATTACAGGTAATTAAAACGATATTTGAATAATATCACGAATTTTCAGTGTGGAGATCCCAAAGTATGCTTCTTTTTGTCTAAAATAAGCATGCTATAATTTGCACAAATTCATTTTTTGACTGATTAGCATTAGCCTGCTAGCTCGATAGGTTTTGCTAGCAGGTACGGACGCACAGCGCCCCCTACAAAGCTGGTTCCACACTCACGCCAGACTATATCCACTCTTTCTCCAGCAGCCAAGATCCTAGACAAACAATGAGAAAGATTTGTTTATTATTTAGCTTTTTGGCAGAAACTGGACGTACGGTTTTGTTATTTCAAAAACAATCTGAGCAGGATATTCTATTTCAATCTGCAGTTTTGTTGAGGTATCCACAAGGCTAGGAACACGCACGAGTGTATACACACACTTGTGCATACGTCATTATGGACGGGCTTTCGTCGTCTTTTAGCACAGAAGGGATACTAGAAATACAGACGGGCGATGTTTGAGTGGTATCTCAATGTTTTAAAAACATGTCACGAATTGTATGAATGCCCAGGATGTTGTGGGTTTGAGTAGATTCGTTCCAAAATTAGGTATTCACCGTGAATAACTCATCAGATGCATTTTATTATAGATACGATGTATTTCTCAAAAAATATGTATTTCCTTTTGGGATGAAGTTGCCTTTTTCATATTCTTGTAAATGCATTTTTTTCCAGCTCCTAGTCTTGTCAGTTCGTAAGCTAATGTATAGATTAAAGGAAACTCATTCCCCACATCCCAATATTCTTGTGTTATTATGTCTCATAAGATCTCGGCTGGTCCACAGATGGAAATATAAACAGTTGCCATACCATTGCACTGGTGAGAGAAAGAAGAGCCTCAAAATGGAGAGGTGTTTTGTCCTGCCCATGGTGCAAAACAACTAGGCATATTAATGCTTGCAAACAGCATCTCTGGATTCCAGTGTGGATCTTTGAAATGTGCTGCATTATATAGCCATACATCATATCCACCTCAGGCACATGGAATGGCTGAATTGGGGAAACAAACACAGCATATCCATCACTGCAGGTGGCAGTCATTGTTGGTGTATCTGTGGCAGTCTGACTCAGTCAAAAATATCCAAACACTGAGCAACCTCCTTTTTGTACACGGACTGCTCTCTTTAAGAAAAATATTAAATCAGCTAATTTATGGTTTAGATGCAATGTGTAGCCTACACCCCTGTTGTCATTGAATGGCAGAACCGTTTCCCATCATTCCCAAAGTATGCAGCTAATTCAGGGCTCTAGACTAACATTTTACAGTGCTGCCACTAAGTTTTTCAGTTAGTGGCAGTAGCCTCAAAACTGGTTGCAGCTGTTTTTTATTTTATTTTAATAATATAAAAATAATACTATATTCTGCACGAGAGACAGATAAAGAAAAGCTGCCATTGGGTAGTTCAAAAGAGGATAATCAAACAGAATTGGCCAACTCTGACTAAAATGACTTTAGGATTTAATAATAAAAAAAGAAGAAAAGAACACCAACTAAAATCAAGTGGCAGCACTGCCACCAACACTTTTTCTTAGTGGCATTTGCCTCCAAATTGGTGGCAGTTCTGGAGCCCTGACATAATGGCGATATTAGTTGAATCTCAATAGCAGACAAAAAAAACGACTTTTGTTAATGTAATGAAGGGTGTGTTCTTTTTAGCTATTATAGAGATGTAAATAGGTTCTAAAAGATTTACTTGTGGACTTGCGATGTCTATGTGCATTGTGGGTGTAAAAGTAGTTACTTGCTTGAGTTTTCTTTTCATCTCAAGAAGACCTGGTGTCACCAACCTTGTGGTAGTATTTCCTGCTTGACTCTCTGAAGCAAGCTTAACAGAGTTGCTGCAGAGCTACAAATTTACTGTGGTAAGGTAAAGTGAGATTGATTGGGTGTTTTTTGTGGCGCCAAAACATTTGCGCTCAGTCAGAGTTCTTGTTTTTGGGTCTTTTGAGGTCAGTTGTTTTGCAGTCACTCAATACTCAGGTTTTCAACCTTTTTTTGTCTCTCTTACTTTGATTTGTAAGCAAGACCTTTTATCGATTTTGTAATCTAGGCCTGGCCAACATAATATAAGACACGGTACAGTTAGTGTTTTTTGTGTAGGTGTGTTTTTGTAAAACAGACGGTTTCCCTATTACGGCACTAGTTAGAACAAAGCGTTATCGCTCAGTTTGTTTGGAATGCAGTCCACCCAGCCACTCAGGCTGGTGACACTCCTTTGGGTGAGCCACAGCCCAACCCAACAACCGCCTCTTTCTTGCAAGTCTCATTGTTGTCCTCTTGGATTACACCGTTTTTGTGGTAGCCACAATCCAGTTGTTATTGACAATAAATTGGTTGACTGACAGGTCCATGTGTCTCATCAGTGAAACGGTCTCATACTGTCTGTCTAGAGAAGGCCTGTATTACTACTCACTAGGTACCCAAAGAGTGACTTTCAGATTTGGTATTGTGGTGACTTTGTAGTGAATTGGATTACAGTCAGATTAACACCAGGTCATGCCAGTTAAGTTTATTTATTTTTAATTAGTGGAGTACACACAACAGGCTGCTGGAGACTGACCTCTGATTAGCCTGGACTTCATTGATGAGGTTGGGTTGCATTACTCCTGTGTGTGATGGCCAGAGATCCAGTGTGTGCTTCGCTATCCCTTTAGTCCCGGGGAAATCCCTGCCGAGTTGTGTCCTTGGTAAACTGTCAGCAGCCATAATTTGACACCAGGAAAAGGTTGAAGGTTACACTTTGCTTGAGCTGTAAGAACCCTGGGATCTTCCTGACGTTCCATGGGAGAAAATCACCCTTCACATTTTGTGAGAAACAGGTAGAACTCGAACATGAATATGAGGTGGCACATGTGGTGGCTAGCAAATTTCCTTCCTGTGCAGTCTTTAATTATAAATACATTTAATAAACAACCGGTTACAGTGCCATTGTGAATAGGCACAACTACTAATCATGCTAGAACGTAACCCTAACCCTACAAAATTGCTAGTTGGTCAAACTGAATAGCATATGGCGCTGAGAAAATAATGTTCCATTTTTAGATTAGTAGTAGTCAAAAAGCTAATTTATTTGAGTGCGGTTCCCTAATTGTAATGTAAAGTGCAGTTGTTTAAATACCACCTCAATTCGAAGCAGTAGGTAATTTCCCCTGCGCTTTCATCGATTCAACGTAAAAAAAAATATTTGACACTCACTATACATGCTCTATATTAGCGATAAACCTACTGTTTTTATTTGTAGTCAGGTATTTTGATGAGAGATTCATCTTGAATATATTCAATTGACAGATTAGCTCCTGCTAACTTTTCTTTTAAAATTCAATAGGCTTTGTACGTTAACCATATGATTAGTAGTATTCACTTTGCAGTCTCTCTGTTGAGATCTTTAAACATCTGTACAAATGCATTGTGTTACCACTTTTGACAAAGTGTGACTTTAAACCTTTACGAGTACCTAACTGATGTCCTTGAGTATTGCCTAAGCTGGGGAATGTAACTTAACTACAGCAAACATGGCACCTACACTTAATTATTTATATGTTTTCCACACCTGAGCTAAAATACACAGCTAATTTAGGCAGAAAATTTTATTTTGGGTATATTTTTTCAAGTTAACATTTAATCTGTAGCCTCTTAAGGAAAAGGTTCTCATCCTCGGGATATACAACATATTTTTAATAGTACCTCTAATGGGGCAGGAGAGTGGTTGTCTGCTGCATTTGGCCCCTATATTGGTTGTGAGATAGTAACTGTATGAATGGAGGTAACAAGTTTTCTGTTAGGGGGACTGGGGGCTATTTTCCCCTTACGTGAAACTAGTTCCCAGAGCGCTAGTTCACTGATCTGCTTGGAATCCCACCAAAGCTCCTCTGTCCTGTGGAGTGGCTTTAGCAGGTTTACTTCCTCCATTTTCACATACTGGTGAATGTGTAACCTACTGTACTGTCGCCATCTTAAAGGGTCACTCGTACAATGTATTACGTCGTGCACCGTCCTTCCGTCTCTCCATCCGGACTTCCTGATTTGTGAGCAAACAATGTGCCGTGTCTTGGAAATCTCTGACAGCCTGTTCCTAGCAGGAAAGTCTGTACAAAAGAATAGGCTGAAGGCTGCTGTCTCTCATTGATCTCTTCTGTAGAGGGCAAAGAGCACCAGCTGTCACCATGCCACACGAGGACAGCAGAATTTGTCTGAGAGACTGTAACCTAGGGCCCCCTCTCTTCCATGATATTCTTATCTGTCACGGTCACTACATCCACTCCAGTCACTATTTGTGTCAAATATGGTCACAAAGAAATATTTTTGAAGGTATATCTGTGCTCGATAGGGTACAACAACATCGCCGTACGTCTTCTCTGATAATTAATCGAAATTAGGTTGACTAGGCCGAGATATTGTATTTTCTACAATGTTGTGACGCATCTTCTATGTGGAGTATCAAATTCTGCTTGTCAGGGGAAATACTGACGAGTACATGACACACACTGCTGAATATTTCAATTTAGTATTAATACATGCAGCAGTATAGAACGCAGCAGCACCATTCTACTCTTCTCGATGGCCATGTTGTCTTTGTCCTCACCTCTAGGCTCTATTTCAGTGACAACGCCTCAGTGTAGTATCGGGATAGATCATTTCGTTATTAAAGTACATTGTTTAACTGAATTGAAATGAAATTGGCAGTCCAAGATTATGATTTGTATTATTATTATTATTAAGCAATTATTATTTATCTACCCTTTTTTTTTGTTGTGACTTCATCAAGTTCCTTAGTAGGTTATTTCCTACTGAAATGTAAGACAAGGCTTGGATCAGTCCATATAACTGGAATCATCCTATTAATTCACTATTCCTGTCTCACTCTGACTGACCCCGATCACTATAATCACAAGCGTCTTTGCTCACAAGCTGTGTGGATTTGTCCCGTAGGTCTCTCTGAGAAAGAGTGAATGTCTTAATAGTATTCATAAGGGATCCGAAAGAAACCTGGGATCTCTGTATATCAATAGTTGTAAGTCTGATGCCTGCGAAGATAGGAAAGATGAGATGCTAGTGGATTGTAAGACGGCAGTGGTAAATAAAGTGTGTTTCTCATTTAGCATTTCTCCCAGAATTCAAAACACCTTCAGGTAATGTTTTAGTGAAACTACATTACATACATATACTCAATGTTTAATGTTGTTGAACGTCTGCTCCACAGTATCCCTGCTCCTCCTACCAGCCTAGTGCTAGGGTACAACTGCAGCACGCCTGTCTTTGCTCTTGTTTTTCTGCTCTGTGTCTGTTGGTACTAGTGTAATGGAATGTGTGGAATGTGTGATGTGCACGGCTAGTTATCAGGCAAGCCGTCTTTGTGCTGCCTGGTATGTGGTTACTTTGAGAGAGCAACCCCTCTGTTCACCAAAAGTAGTAATATTTGCATTGTAGATAAAAGCTAAGCAACTCCCAAATGATGCCAGAGTAAAATGTTTGTTTGTGTATCAGTAGTTCTTTCTAGCCCATGCAAATGCACATGCTAAGTAACTAGTATACAGTCGTAGGCTCATATGTCCATTAGTCACAGTATGAGAAGATGGGGCCAGACCAGTGTAAGTGTCTGACCACTGAGATGTGCTGTGTGCGTTTAACGGAGTGGCTGTCTCCAAACTAAATGGCCTCATTGTGTTTCAGATGCCCTTGGCAGAGACACAAAACTAGTCTGGAAGAAAACATGTCTGGAATGAGCAATTCTCCATCTCAAATCTTATCTTACTGAAATAATGGTGTGCAGTTTGTCTTTCACCATAAACTATGCTTGGTAATAACTTAAGCAGGCTACCTGAAAATGAGAGCCAATATCAACAGTAAGTGTCAATCGTCATTTTGGACAGTTCTGTAAAATGGAGGTGCGCCGGCAGTTTTTCTGTCTTGAAGGGTTAAACTGTTACTGTCTCCTGTCTTCAGTAGAGACCAAAACTTTGGATGGAAGGATTCAATAGTCTACCTAGGTAGGGCATGTCCAGAGCTGGGACAGGCAGACTGAGAGACCTTTATCCACTGCTCGCTGAATAATGCAGTCAGTGAAACGTCAGTAATCCAATGCTTCCTGTGTGGCTTTTTTTATGGCCCTGCTTGATTCATGGCATTCCTCCCAAGGTTAATGTTTGATGGAGAGATAGAGAGCCACCTCCAAGGTCCGGTCTCTAGTCTGGGCCTAGATATGTAGCTACGACATTGTGGACCAGTAGCCTACCACAGTAGCTCACTATGGTCGTAAACACAGCTGTGCTGCACTTTCATGTAGAAATGAAATGAACGAGTCTTTGTACGGTAGGCTGTTTCTAACCATTCAGTGAGGCAGGAATGTTGGAATAGATGTGTTGTGGATAGCGTGACGGCGGGTTTGACTTGCTGTTGTGCCTCACATCGTTTCATTCTCTATCTGAAGGATAAGATGGGGTCTTGCCTTTGTCTTGCCTTTACTTCCACCAGGGAAGAAGGATTATTAAGAAGGATATTGTAGCATTTATGTTTCATCAAGTATTTCACCCTGTTTCGGTAAGAATTGGTCCTCAAATTCTACCAAAATGTCTGTCTTTGGCCTCAAATATGATAAGTTAGATTGTAGGAATATTGGCTTTGTGTGGTGAAGTAGAGAAACGACCATGGTATGAAGCTCAAGCTATTCAAATCATTCACACCAAGGCTCAGACATGACTCATTATTGCAGCAGCAGTGCTTTCCATGAGAAACTGAGAACCAGGACTACTCTTCAATCTCTCCCTCCCCTTGTCTTGGATTTAAACAAATTGAGTGATTTGAAGTTGGCTACAATTCATTCTCCTCCTCAAGTCTCTCACTTGTGCTTCAGGGTAGTTGCTGTCCCAGTTTCTGTGACGATGGATGAATGGAAGTAAATCCCATGTATGAAGTACCGAGCAAAAGACAACAACAACAACAACAATCTTGACCTCTCCCTGAACAGCTTCAGGAATCGGATCTACGGACATGGAGCCGGCTCTAACGTAGCCTTTAGCCAAAAACTTGCAGCATAGGCAGAGGGCTTGCTGTGAATCACTCCCATGAACTACTGCCCAGACTGTGACCCTGTTGTCATAAGATGTTTTGTCTAGCCCAGTGCTGGTTTTGTTTTGCTGTTCCGATGGTCAGGGCGTTGGTAACGTGGCCTCCTGTGCACTGGGACCTTTCAAACTCAGGAAAGCCGTGCGTGTGTCCTGGACGGGTGATGTAATTGTGACTCAGGCTGCGTGCGTCAACAGCTGCTGCCTCTTCTTGAAGGGAGAAACTGGTGCGGAGGAGTGCAGTGGAGATGCAAGGAATGGAGGGAGTGAGGAGGAGTAGGCATGATCAAAATAGAAATGTACAGATTGTCTTTTTCCTTTAACATCATTCCAAGCATGTTAATTTGATCTCGCCTCAGTGTGTTTTTGTCTTTATGGAGCCAGTTTATCTGCTCTGATGTCTATTCCAAATTTTGCAATGTATTATACCGTATTTTACCGCATTTCATTATAATAAATGTTTTGTAGGTTTTTATATTTCTAATGTCTTGCCGTGTTTCGTCTGTTTGTTTACAGGCCCAGATAGCGTTTCTGCAGGGTGAGAGGAAAGGACAGGAGAACCTGAAGAAAGACCTGGTGAGGCGGATCAAAATGCTGGAGTACGCCCTGAAACAGGAGAGGTAAGTCACCCGACCATAGACACATCCACCAGCACCTTGCACGGCACCTTGCACGTCAAAGTCTCTAGTTACCTCGCGCACGAGCCTCGGGTCCAAAAGCCACTCTCCTCTAGCTTCAAAATGCAGATTGATAGAGGGATGTCGTTGGTCCGCCAGTGCTGTAGTGGAGTGATTGAGAAATTCCCCTGGGCCCAGCTGGTGGACTGGCTCTGTGTGAGCCCGTGTGTTGGCAGGGCTGCTCTGTTGTGGTGTCTGATCTTGATGAGTTGGCACTATCCGATCCAGAAGGACGGGACAGGATGAGCCGAGCCCCCCCTTTTCATTTTCTCTCTCTCCCCCGTGCCTCCCCAGACATGACAAGGTCACGTCCACTGCTCTAGGTTCCCAGTAAAGCAGCGGAATGATTTAGTCTGCCCTCAGCTCGGCTCTGCAGGTCCCCATGGTAACCGCAGCGACAGCCGTCGCATTTCCTCCATGGCTGAACGCACCGGGGCAAGGGATATGTCAATGATGTCACCGCTTCTTCTGATCTCTGTGTCTTTCCCTTTTGCTCTTCCTCGTGCCTTCTTTTTATCCCTCGTTCTTTTTTTCCTGTCGTGATTTATCTCTGCTGGGCTCCTTTAACTCGTCACTCTTCAGTGACTTTAATCCGCTGCAGGCCATAGTGTAGTTTCAGGACATGACGCAACCCTGCGTTACCCAAACAAAGAAGCAGTCTTCACAGCACATTTTTTACCGTCTGTCCCAGTAGGCTAGGCTCGCACTAGCAGCAGGATTAGCAGCGTACCTAACCCATGATATGGCAAGTGGGTTATAGTAAAGCCAAAACAAAAGCTTCTATCAGCAATAGCTTTGGGACCGCTGACGGTTAATCCAGTAGCTGTAGCTCGTCACGGATTCAGTATCATTCAGTATCTAGTATCAGTTGCTCGTTATTGTTGGAGTCCCTCGCAAGGTGTTTGAACTGAATCTTTTTTCCCCCACTGATATCACTGTGGGCAACACAGCTTAACCTCCGGAACGAGGACTGCCTTCTAGGGTTGCTTAGCAACAGGTCAAATCCCTGTAAAGGGCCTGTAAAAGGAGTATCAGGAATAGCCCTTAGAATTCAGGATGTTCCCACTTTGAGAGGAATTTGATGGTTAGAGGGCTCCTGGGTGGCCATGATGGGATGATGTAAACCTAAAGCCAGGCGTTCTCCCGGAGGGGCGCTGGATTCTAGCCTTTTATACATGGAAGTGTGTTCAGCCATGCGGAAATAATGACTGCTTTCTGTCGTTCATAAACAAAAAAAACTGAAAATGTAAGGCACGTGATGCTTGGTTAGATAACTTGTGAATTATCTCTCCTAAGATGTAAACAAACGGATGGAAATGGTAGTCATTCTGTGAATTCCAGTTCCAAAATGGGTTCTTCATATTCTGATCCTTTACGTTTCTCCGTCCTCTCCCCTAGGGCCAAATACCACAAGTTGAAATATGGAACCGAGCTAAATCAAGGTGACATGAAGCCTCCCAGCTATGACTCTGGTAAGTGGACTGTCCCATAGATAACGTCCGTGCTGCAGTCTCCTGCAGTGCCTTACGTGACGACCAGGCCGCAGTGTTGTTGTGTAAGCGCGTTGGCTTTTTACACATGTTGAGTCCTGTCCGTCTTAGCCAATAGTTTCAACACACTTTGTCTTCCTGAGAACGACAACTCTGCCGCACTACCTGTTCCAACTATGTTGAATAATTGGCTTCCCGGTAGTAAGTCCTCGCCCATCATTGGAGACTGGAGGTTTTAATACTTCCTTACTCCGTCCTCATCTCTATTCATGGAAGACAGCAGGACTGTGGAAGTGTTGATGAAAGAGCAGGGAAGCCTGAGGTGTCGGGGGCGGGGGGGTTGGGGGGGGGATCTGCAAATGTGCTGAAACTGTCTGCTCCTCGGTGCTCACCTGAATTAACCATGACCCAGATTAGAGAAAGGAAACCCCTGCTCCCCTCTGCACTGCTGACCCAGCACCACTTCCTCGTCTTATCTGCATCTTATTAACACCTCTCAGGCCTCACGCTAGACAGGGGTCCCACTGGGGCACCGTCCCACTCGTCCTACAAGCAAACGCTGGCCCTTAACATCAAAGAGAGCACGGATACTGGCCGCCGTCGTTTGTTGTCTGTTGTGAGAGGACTTTGTGACGTGTTAGTTGTTGTCGGCGATGGCAGTCCGTCTGCCTCGTCGTTTGTGTCGCATCATGGGACTTCGAGCAGAAAACCCATTAAGAAGGTGTCGGATGGAAAGTGCCACCGTGACAGGGACTATTGTTGTTTGAGTAGAGAAAGTACTGGCGCTAAGTGTCAGCAGATGTTGAGTTGCGTCTAAAGTTATACGTTTGAACATTTTGAAAACTGGGTCACCATAATGATGTAAACATTAACGAGACGTTGTAGTTTCAGCGAGCTATGCTCTTTAACGAGGCCATGTATTTTTATTCGTTTCTCTAGCAATGATTGATCTTAAAAGCTGGGTTATTTCCACATGGAGCGTCTCTCTAGATTCTGCCTCAATTTGGTGGGTATGTAGAGCATGCAGTAGAGAAACCATCCAGCTAAACATTACGGGAGCGAGTGCGTGTTACTGGGATGCTCTGTGTACAGGAATGTGCCTCTGTGTTTACAGAATGGGATTGATGTCGTTTGTCTGTGTGTCGGCCTGTGTTGTGATTTGTATGCGCTCCCGTTCTCTTCCAGCAGATGAGGTGAATGAGAACGAGGCTCCCGGGTCACTGAACAACCAGTTGTCCTGGAAGCAAGGCCGCCAGCTCCTCAGACAGTAAGTATAAAGGGACGCACTTCAAATCAAATCTAGCAAATGTTGTCTAACCAAGCGACTCCAGAGCATACTATATGCCGCTGAAAACAAAGTTTACCGCTCGTCGTGGTGTCCCGTCAAAGATACTGCGGTGCCAGCCACCATTAAGGCTACTCCGCAGGGCTCATCTTAAACCAGAGGGACTAGACAGACAGGATTGAGAACCAGCCAGGAGTTGGCTTGAAAATGAATTGTGGGTAAAGAGCTCCCTCACTGGGACAGTGGTGGTAATACACCACCTCCTACAAGCCTGCCTTCTGCGCAGTTAGCGCGACGTGTTGATGGTGTGTTTTTCACTTCGACTCCCTCCCCCACTCGGTGGCTTTAGAATATTCGGCCTCAGACCTGGTCACCGCCGCGCCGCCTAACAGGTCATCTGTCCCAACAAGCTGCCACACAGCCAATTTATTCATGAGCGTGTTTCGAGTGACGGATCGATAAAGTGCTAAACCACTCCTCCCCCTCAGCCTGTATCATGTTTCAGCTAATTAGAACTTCCTGTGTGGATGTCCGTGCTGCTGGCAGATTTGACGTGGGAGGGACGGGTTGCTCTCCTGTGCCCATGCACATAATGCGTGCCACTGCGTCCCTGTCGGTAGGTCTAGATGGAGGTAGCGGATTTGATTACTTAGTGGGTATGTTTTTTCACACCCTGTGTGATTTGCCTTGCAATGAGCACAGACGGTCAGGCTTTGTACTGTGACGCCTGAAAGGACCTAACACAAACCATGTTCATACATTTTAAGTTGTATTGAATTTATCAGTCGTCCTACCGAACAATTTTCAAACCCAAGTTCCGACACTTTATATCCAATAGAAGTTCTCACACGACCCCTTGTATTTTCCAGGTACCTCCAGGAGGTGGGCTACACAGACACCATACTGGATGTGAAGTCCCAGAGGGTGAGGGCCCTGCTGGGCCTCTCCGGGGACTTAGGAGGGGCCAGGACAGCTGACAAGACGGGGCCTGAGACACTCGTCAATGGCACCGACACCTCATTAAAAGTGACTGGCAGTGGAGTGTGAGTATACACCACCTCACTGTCACCATGCATGGCACCGGGGCACTATTAAAATGAATAGCAACACAGAGGGAATCGAAGAATTAGCTTCGATTTAGTTTAATTTATGTCTTAATATGAAACCATATGCACAGGGGACACAGAGGATTATCCAAATAAGTGATGAGTAGAGATGCCATTGATTTGCCTTTTGTTTTAAAGCTCATTATTCTGTAGTATGCTAATGATCGCCTTGTGGCTTCAGTGGGGGTTGTTGACTGGGATCACTTGCCAGCATGTGACGCTCGGACAGCTTGTTATTTGCATGCATGGAGTTGCCATGTTTGTGATTTATCTCATTAATTTGGGTTGCACTCCTATCTTTGCAGTTTCTATTTACCAATTGTATCTAACGCTATTGCTGCTTCTAATTCTACTTAAATATAAACTGTGTGCGAGAAGTTAATTTCGTAAGCATGTGTCTGTGTTATTGTACCATGTCCAGGAAAACAGAACTCGCAGACTCTAGTGCTGTCCTGGAAGCCTTCAAGTTCATAGAGAGTGCGGCAGCGGAGTTCAGCGATGAAGACGAGGATGAAGACAGCGATGGGAGAGACAGGACCATCGTGGAATCGAGGACGGTGAGGGACCTCTTACCAAAGCTTGGCCAAACTCACCTTAAGACTCACCCCAGTCAATGTTTCTCATAGCATAGCTCAGAGAGAGAGAGAGAGAGAGAGAGAGAAGGCTTTCTGTAGCTAATAGCAGCCATAACGACCCTCTCCTCCGTGTCTCACAGATCATGAGGAAGAAACCCTCGTCATCGCCATCGCCGGCCCTGTCTCCTAGTATGGACACCAGTGAGGACCCAGAAGCTGTGGAGGTCCTGAAGGGCTTTGACTTCCTGGACATGGACACGTCTCCTGATGGCCGCAGTGCTGGAGACGGCACCGACTGGGGTTAGTAGGGACTCTAGGATATAGTACAGACTGGGGTTAGTAGGGGTTCTAGGTCATGTTACAGACTGGGACTAGTAGGGGCTCTAGGATATAGTACAGACTGGGGTTAGTTAGTAGGGGCTCTAGGATATAGTACAGACTGGGGTTAGTAGGGGCTCTAGGATATAGTACAGACTGGGGTTAGTTAGTAGGGGCTCTAGGATATAGTACAGACTGGGGTTAGTTAGTAGGGGTTCTAGGATATAGTACAGACTGGGTTTGGTTAGTAGGGGTTCTAGGACATGGTACAGCATGGGACTAGTAGGTACTCTAGGACATGGTACAGACTGGGTTTAGTTAGTAGGGACTAGGATATAGTACAGACTGGGGTTAATTAGTAGGGACTCTAGGATATAGTACAGACTGGGGTTAGTTAGTAGGGGCTCTAGGATATAGTACAGACTGGGGTTA
>JAVQIZ010128834.1:0-16493 GCA_036023535.2 Galaxias brevipinnis | reverse complement strand
TATATATTGGCTCATAAACACATAGACTGCTTTCAAATAAATGCTTGTCAGTCTGTGTCGGCTATTCCTTTAAAAATAGAAATAAAAATATGTTTCCTTTCTTCTTTTCAATATAAACTGGAAAGTTCACCGACTGCTGTGGTCAGCTGACTGACTCATCGATCATGTGATGTACATTCCGAAGCAAGGAAAACAACCTTGCTGGATGCTTTTGGAACCAAAGCATAGTGGGAACATTTAGCCATCTCGTCTGATTATTCCCCTCATTTCACATCTCAACAATGTCTTGGACAAAGTACCAACTGTTTCTGGCAGGCCTTATGCTCATAACTGGTTCTTTAAACACACTATCGGCAAAGTAAGTGATCAATGCTGGTTGTTTCTTTTGTTTCTGTTGTTTTTACTGCACTGAGTTAGCAGCTGCTAGCGAGTGCAAGCCCGGCAAGCTATCTAGGGTAGCCGACAGTACTGTCAGTAGCTAGCTAGCTAGAATGAAAGCTATTATTGTACACTAAGTAAATTCAATTCTGTCTTTTAGCGAGTTAGATCATACATGTTAATTAGGTTGCTACTTAAAAACTAAGAGTTGCACTGTCTTATTTTAATTTTATGTCTATTTTAATGTCTGTTTAAGAATAGCCTACGTACAGTATATGAAGTGTTATTTCAGAAGTCTTTACGTGAAAATGTGTCACTGTAGACACAAGTCTGATCTTGCGATTTCATTACAAGGAAACCACTAGAATCACTTACTCGGCAAAATTGTCTCACAATGCAGAGTAGCACTTTTCTCAATTTGGCTTACTTCTCTATTGCGTGTCAAGCAAAAGCATGTGATTGGCAAAAGCATGTGTATTTGTACTTCTGCTACTCTAAAACGTAATAAGAGCAGAACATAAAACAGTAGAACACCTTGGGCCATTAGGTGTTCAAGAGGCCAAGACTTGGATAGTCTGCACTCTAAAATAGAAAAATGTAGCAAAGTAGTTGGGGGTAAGGTTTCACTCATGAAGACAGTCAACTGAAACCAAACACTGTGCTTCACTGAGCATAAAGGTTAAAACTGAGATTTGTTTCACAGTTGACAGCCATTCTGGGCCAGTATCCTTATTCTAGACTGGCCGTAGGGAGATTTCCGAGAACGTCGGAATGAACTAATCAATACCAATAGTTACTGATTAGCTCATAAGTAGGCGTGGCCGTTATTTACTATCAAGTATTTGCCATTTGAAATTATTGCTTCCCATCTTCCCATTGTCTTGTGTATTCAATCAGTCTGGAGAACTCTCCCATCACATGTCAGTCAGGCTTCTCAGATCTATATGGCGATAAAAGTCAATTGGTCTTTTGGTTAAGTAATCCCCTCAAGTCCAATTCTGTTTATCATTCCACTAAAGATAGGAAACAGAGTATGTCGGCGCCAAATGTAGGCTTCAATCCTTTCCGTTTGTTAAAGACAAGCATAATGAAGTTTGTGTGTGACAGTCTAACATTTCCTTCATTCCTACAGATGGGCGGATATGTTCTCAGCTAAGGGTTGCCACGATGACCCTGTACACACATTCGCCCACCCATTCGTACAGGTACAGACGTAGACTTTAATTTGTCAAAGAGGAAAACCGAACAGTTCTGTTGGGTCTGTCAAGTACACTGCAGACCGTACTGTGTGGCTTGTGGCTTATCTCTCTTGGTGGCTCTTTCCAGGCGGTAGGGATGTTCTTGGGGGAGTTCAGTTGCATTGTCGTCTTCCACATGTTGCTTTGCCACGACAGACGAAGGCCAGAGCCCAAGATCAACCCGGGCCAGAGCTTCAACCCGCTGCTCTTCCTGCCCCCTGCCCTCTGTGACATGACCGCTACCTCCACCATGTATGTGGGTGAGTGGCCTCAGCTTTCTTGGATTTCTCGTATCATATTCAATGAATGTCAAGGGGTGTCATTCTGAAAGTGCGAGTTCCTGTTTTTGTTCTCAACACACCTTTTGTATGGCCCTCTGCTGCCCCCAGCCCTGAACATGACTAGCGCCTCCAGCTTCCAGATGCTGCGAGGGGCCGTGATCATCTTCACAGGCCTCTTATCTGTGGCCTTCTTGGGGCGTCGCTTGATGCCCAGCCAGTGGTTTGGCATCCTCCTCACCATCTTGGGCCTGGTAGTGGTGGGGCTGTCCGACTTCTTCAGCGGACACCACGACGACACTCACAAACTCAGCGACGTCATCACGGGTAAGGTTGATGCTAGCTGGTGGACCATTGGTCCAACAGAGTTTGTAGCTGGTTTGTGTGCATTTAGCAACTCTAAAATGCCAACAGAAAAGATTTGTTGCTGAATAAATTACATTTGTAAGCTACAATTTGCTATATAAGTATATTATGTTAACTTCTGAGGTAGAAAAAAGGTGTTACGCACTGAAGCTTTGTAAGCTAAGTTCGTAATGAAAAACCTGACTCTTGTTAAACTGAATGGTATGACCAACAAAAAGGGACTCTAAGTATAAAGTGTCCCTCTGATTAGTCTGTTAAGGCTCCATAGAACTCAACTTGTTACGTAGAGGTTCTCCTGCCAACCTTCGTACATTTTTGTTGTGCTCCCATTTTGGTTTTGAAATAACTTTACAATCCGGGTTTGGCTAAAAAACCTGTTTCACATCCGTCTGCTTGTTCCCCAGGTGACCTGCTGATCATCATGGCTCAAATTATTGTTGCCGTGCAGATGGTTCTCGAGGAGAAGTTTGTCTACAAGCATGATGTTCATCCACTAAAAGCTGTTGGCACAGAAGGTACGTACAGTTCTTCTCAATTTGATGAACTGATCATCACTTGCATCGGTGTTGTACCCGCAGTTAGTTATCTGTGATGTAAGTTGGTTTATGGAGCAATTGTGTTAAGTAAAAATTTACTACAGGCCATAATATGGACATCCGATAGAACCTTTGACTGCATGTTATTCACGCCTCTCTAACTGCTGCCAACGCTTATTTTTGTCCAGAGACGCAACCTTTTCGGTTACAACAATCATGCTCTTTTAACATCAGTATCTCTCAAAAGAATGGTTTCTGAAGTCAAAAGAAATCATTCAATTGAAAACTACTCCCATCCACATCAATCCACTTTCCTCCTCCTACAGGGTTCTTTGGCTTCCTCATCCTCTCTCTGCTGCTCATCCCTATGTACTTCATCCCTGTGGGCAACTTTGGGGACAACCCCCGCCATGTCCTGGAGGACGCCCTGGACGCCTTCTGCCAGATAGGCCACCAGCCCCTCATCATCCTTGCCCTTCTGGGCAACACGGTCAGCATCGCCTTCTTTAACTTTGCCGGCATCAGCGTCACCAAAGAAATCAGTGCCACGACTCGCATGGTGCTGGACAGCCTGCGCACACTGGTCATCTGGGTCGTCAGCCTGGCCCTCGGCTGGGAACAGTTCCAAGGCCTGCAGATACTGGGCTTCATCATCCTGCTGGCGGGCACAGCCCTCTACAACGGGCTACACCGCCCTCTGCTGGCCAGGATCCCCTGCTGCGCAGGCCTGGTGGAGGAGAGCAGCATGGCAGAGAGGGAGAGACTGCTGGCCGACAGCACAGATCAGACTAACGAGGCGAGCTAACCTCTTATTTATGTATACCTTACATGTCAAGGAATGACACATACAATAGATAATACTTTAGGACAATCTTGCTTTTTAAACCACGTTTTGAAATCTTTATAGATTTGTGTGACATATTTTAGGTGGCATGTTCTTATAAGAACAAACCTGACAACTACTTTGTTGTGCCTCCTCTTTTTTATGGTGACATAATTAAATAATGAACCACACTAACAGTTAGATTGTGATTTTGTAGCAATACAGCTATTTTACATGTTTTTATTGATTTAGCCTGTTTCTTATCAACATATGGACTTGAGCTAGTGCAAACTAATCTTTCTCATCTGGAGTAAGGGTTGAAAAAATTTATCTTGAGTAGACATAAATATGAGCTTATTGGCATTAATGGATAAAAAGTAGTTTTACTCTGTATTTTTTGAATGCAGATGTAAACTAACAGTAGGGCATCATTTTGATAATATTTGTAATTTTAAAGAAATACCTGCTACTGTATATGTTTATAGTATGCTTTATGACAGAGCTACAATTTTTCTGCTAAAAGATGAGCAGGCATACTTGATTACTTGATCAAGGAATACTAGTGCTGGTGAGTGGGGTTTTTGTGTTAGGGTTAGGGACCCTAACCGGCATGGTTCAGACCAGTGTGGGAATAACGTTTTGCTGGGCAGTTGGGGGCTAGACCCACTTACACCTCTATCCACAGCCAATATAATTTTCTAAAGGTTTTTATAACTTATAATTTAATTTGTAAAAGTGCTGTCTTTTGGACACTAAAGTTGGTTGAACATGATAGTAGGATGCATGCAGCAAGTGTGAGACAAGCAACTCATCATTATTATGTATATAAATATAAATATATATATATATATATATTTATATATATATAAAATAACTTTTCCCAATGATTTATGATTCGCTAAACAATACGAGTCTCCAACCCCGAGTTCAGGATTCGTAATACGTCAAAAGGTGTTCTCACAATGATTACCTTAAATTTACTATAGGAATGTTCTTTTTGTTCTTCGCAACCTATTTTGCATACAGTGCTATCAGTTAACTTGTATCGTTGTTGGGTTTTAAATATTCAGATCATAGATTTTGGCTTTTGAAAAAGAGAAACTGCAACTAATGTAACCTGTTGTAATGGAATTTAAGATGTATTGGAAAATGTTGTTGTCTTAGTGGATTATTGAAAATGAATTATTGTTAATGACTGACAATTTTAAATAGTATGTAATGAATTTCAATCCACTACCGTGTGCATTCTATGGAGGTATGTATTTTCTAGTATTTCATCAACATTCTGCCTAATAATATCTTTTTACTGTGGAATGCCTCTTCAGTTATTCAAAATATTCAAATATCTGTAAAAAAATTTCATAATAATGTGTTGTTTCCACTTGATAGAGTACTGATTAGACCTACACCACATGATTGATTGCCTTGGTCAAGGAATTCAGTTCCGTACATTAAGGAAACTGTTCTCCCTTGTTATTTTTTTCAGTGTTAATAATATCGTTGTCTTTGTTAGAAATTATAAAAATGATTAAAAACGCCATAAATGACACAGATTATCGTAGAAATTGACATAAAGGGATTTTTTAATAAAAAGTTTATTGAATGAAATACTATCTTCATCGTCAAAAACTGGGAAATTTCTATAGTGATTATTTTTCAAAGGAACAGTGACTGCCAAGACCATAATGAAGCTGTCATTACACCACTTCCTGTCCCTTCTTAGTCTGAAATTCACCACATATGCAGATGTCCACTGTCACCATATCTACTGACACCAGCTGCTCTTCCTTCATCTTATTCTCAACCAAACTTCCTCTCTAATGACCTTTTTAGGCTCTAATGGAGGTCAAAGGTGAAGTCTAAGCATATCCACTATACCATCCCCAGGGATCTTGAATAGGCCGTGTGGTAACACTACCGCCTGTTGGCCTAATACTGACCCTTCCCTGTTACTGTCTTATGAATTTAGCCTTCAAATCATGCTTTTCATTTTGCTTTGTTAATTCCTTTAGTTTACCATCTTTGGTTGCAAGACATACCTTACCCTGTTTGAGCTAGAAGATTAGTGCTTTTTTGTTTTTTGTTTTTAAAAGGAAGTGGCCACTAGATGTCAGCTCTTTGCTGTAAATGAAAACATGCATCCTCTTAAAGACGTCTCCAGTAATTTCCACACAAAAACAATTGAATGTGCATAATTTAATCTAATTTGATTAAATTAAAAATGTTTCCATGGTATTTTAGTGTTCAAAGGGGCCAGGTAAATCACTATAATGTCCCATTTATATATTTATTCTACACCATTAATTAGTAGATTAGCTGTATTTAATGTCTTTCTTGGGTTACTGAAAAAAATATTAATGGGGGTGAGATAGATATATGTTACACGTTTTCAAATGTTAACTGACCATATGGAATTTATTTTAGACCGTTTTAGACTATAGGCATCTCCAAATGCAATTTAAAGCATATTAGGATATAATCTGATGGTCTAACCTAATTATATCTAATATTAAACACTGTGTTTCAGTTGACTCTGGAAATCAGGAAAAAAAGTGAAAAGCTATTCACATGAAAAAAATGCTTTAAGGCAACACTACTGGGGGGAGGAAGGAAACTTGGTTCCCCGGTCTGTCATCCCTAGCGTGTAGTAAGTAAAAGTGCATTGAAGTCCCGTGGGAAGATACCATGCACATGGATGTTTCGAAGCTTGAGCATAGAATATAACAAAAAATATATTATGATCTTGACTCTTGGTGAAAATGCTATTGTCTATTGATGAAAATGAAATATTATATAGGCTATCAAGTTAAATAACTTGATTAGTAAACCTAAACCAGTGTAAGCCTGGTCTCAAATAAACATATAGACCATAATCGAAGTAGATTTCGTGATGGAAACTATAGGCTAACCTTTTCAGTATTTTTGAAGATCGTTATTTATAGTCTCACCGGATTTAATTAAAAGGAAATAGCTTATTCACCTGTCAGGTTCATGTCAAATAACCCATAATAAGCTGCTTAGTTACCTGTTAATTTTCGCCCTTAAACTGCAATTATAAGCCATACCCCATGGCGGCGTTTTTTACAGCATTGACCCGCGCTCTTATACGCAGCACAATAAATCTTGTCACCAAGCGTCTCTGCTTTACCTCAATTGTAGAAGGTAGCTCTAAACATGCACATTGACTATTGTCAAACTCACAGCAATGTGCAAGACATTGTTGAGCACACCAAACTGGTAACCTGGTTTGAACTGCTGTATAGCCACTAGCTGAGGTAGTAAATATTTTCGGTGTTTTCTTATTTTATTTTTTTTTCAGCCATCGGTCACATCAACTTGTCATTACGCATAGCGCACTGTTAGTGCTGCTTCAGTGGGATGACTGCCAGGACAAGGGGAAGATGCAACAGTAGGCCTAATGGTTTGTTATGATGACCTTTTGAATTTCCATTAGTCTATTCTCCCATTTAGCACTGTGACCGGTGAGCGCTTGGTAAATTTGATTTAACCCTGTGTAAATTGACCTGCGGAGTAATTGGAGGGCCTTGAGCCCCAGTCACAAGAGGCGCGGAAGGGCGACTTTAATCTGCGCCCTGGTTGTTTAAATGTAAACAGAGAAGTTACTCATACACAGACAGTGAGACACCATCATATTTAAAAGCTTCCATCAAAGAAGTCCTTTGGTTGTTTAAAACAGAGGACAGGCTAAGGCGAGTGTGGTTAGTCTAGACTTCTAATGTCTACCTATAATGACCACTTAATTACTTTATCTACATCCTCTCCTGAGGGGAAAGCATAGGACAGTATTTTTTTACCACAAAAGGAAAAAGTGCTTCGCTTCTGCACACTCCATGACAATGACAATCGTACGACATCAGGAAATGCCATTTATATAATTTTTAAAAACCGCAGAAGTTTAAACACATTAAGTTTTACTAATAGGATTCAGGATGTCTTGCTTCAGTGAAGTAAAAATACATGGGCTCAACCAGTGTTTCCCAGAAAGGCCATATAACTATAATTTAGTGAAGGCTTAGTAAAGGGTAGCAAAATATTATGGGTTCATTAACTCAACTTATTTGGGTGGTGACCAAGAATAGTTTATGACTTAAAATAATTTGTTTGTAATGGATGTGTTCAGGGCCAATTCCAGTGATGGCATGTGATTCACGGTTTGCGGTAAGAATGTGATTTCCATAAAGTATCTGAATTGTGATCATGCTCTTTCAGAGGGAAAATTAGGCTTTTTTAATTTTCCGATTAGCGCCGGAGGTTTATGAGTTACACATTTTTATGTTTCCTACGTGATAGGTCCTGTGTCCTGTCTCCACCGATGGGCAGCTGGGGCTCCCGGCCCACAGCATTTATAGAGCTCCAATTGTCTAGACCCTTAGCAACATTGAGGGTTTCAAAATACCAGAAACAAAAATAAACAGCTTCAGTCTCAAAGGGACCAAAATGAAGTAGATGATTTTACCATCACAAATGTTTGTTCTGCAACTCAAAATGGAAAATACGTTAGGCCCTACATAAAATAAGGTTGACTTCAAACTTGGGTTCCCTCTGGCATATCGTGGCCAGCCCTGCATGAAGTGATTGCCTGTTTATGCTTCAGTTTCTCTATAAGGGCATATAATGAATATCTACATTTCCCATCAGCAGCTGATTTGAAATATATAGCAACATTTAGGGTCACATAAATGGGGTAGTCTTGTTTTGAATTGACTTTGGATAAGTCCCTTAACCCTTTTTTTGTGCTGTGGAAATGATGGATCTCAGCCATACAGAAGGCTGTGTACAATGGCCCAGGTCCCATTAAATCTGCGAAAGTTCCTTCCTGAGGCAAACATCGCCAGAAATAGTCATCTTGCCCTGAGATTAAGTTTTAAGGGGAGCAATAATTCTTTATTTAATAATGGAAGTAATTATATTGTGTCCAACATTAAATTAAAAAAAAACTTACTTGCTGAAGTTATCATTTGGCATAACCCTGTAAGTTTTATTCAACTACAAACTAATGAAAGGCATGTCGTGCCCGTGCATGCCACATTTTTAAGGATCATCCAAGTGCAGTACAATACTCATTATATTGATGTTTATCAAATTACATTATAAGTAATGACCTATTTAGAGATGGTTTGGATTAGTGAGCCTTTTCCCACTCTCAGAAAAACACCTTTCTGTTGATCCTATCCCTTGGTTTATTTTTCTCTTGGATATCTTCTCGGGATTAACAACATTTTTAGATTAATTACATGCAACATAATTGGCACAATTTAAATTGTTATGCGAACAATTGTATTATAAAACCATAAATAAAGATGTCGTCAATGACAGCTCCAGCTAAAGTATTAGAACTGTAAGATGGTGTACGCTTCCCATTGAAAACTCATCAGCACCTGAAATAACTGAGGCATGCATACCCGCTGTGTGTCTACTCTCCTACATCCTCTTCCCTGGATTGTTGTGACTGCATGATCGAGGGCAAACGTTACATTTCATTTCTAATTTTAAACCGGAAAATAGTCACTCGAAAACATAATGATAGGAGGCATTCATTGTCATAGGGTGTATTAATCGGGTGTATTAATCTATCCTAAATATTACAGTAGACAGCTGTAGCGTTTCGAGGAGATATTGTACAGTGCCGTATTTAAGTCTTAGGAATTTATATAAGCATTTAAAAAAGCGTATTGGATTGCCCTTATAATCTGGTAATTATCGCATTCTATATTTTTTATTGTAGGCTATTTGTTACAATCGATAAGAATCATCATCAATAATGGTCATAATGATTAACAATTCATTGGGCTTTGTAAAAATAACGAGTCCTATAATCAAGTGAGGAATATGAACGGTTGAATTATCGTCTCTGAAGTTAATTGTGTTTTCGTTTAAGAGGGGAATAGATTTCCTTTGTTTATTATGAGCATAGGGACGGATTTGCGTCACCGTGCAACTTGTAGGTCGAGATAAAGTTGCACAAATATTGAGAAAAGGAAGTTCTAGCAGTCATTATAAAGTTCCCCCTCTGCTCCGGAAGAAATAAGGATTTCTGCTGTATCCTAAAATACTAAAACATGTTCTATTTTTGGAGAAATCTAGCAGGCATATCCGCTCATTTATAACAAATCAAGCCATCAAAAACAGGACGCCCTTAAATCCAAGCTCTCCTGTAGGCCTATTTATCAGGTCAACAATGATTGATCTGATAAAGATCCATAATTATTGTTGTATTAACTTCGTAATGAAATATAAAAAAATTCCAACAAATCTTTCAATACAGTGTCTATGGAAGCCCAGGTTATATAGCCTAAATGTTGTTGAAGCCAATATTTAACCCTAAATTCTTTGGTTAGATTTGATTTACACTTTTTAAAAAAAAATTATAATTGAATGGAACAAATTCAACATTTTAAAATGAAGTCTATGTCTTATCATAATGTCAAACGTTGGAAGATTCTTATAATTTTTTGCTTAAAGGCAATAGGCCTTTGTGTTAACAACGAAACTAAGAGCAAAACTAATTGGCATGAGTTATTTATGTGCACTGGATTATTTGAGGAAAACAAACAAAAATGTGTGTGTGTCTAAATGAAGCAAAAAATAAAAAGCCCTTTTTGCTTTTATTATTTGACAGTTGCTTTTGTTGGGTCATGATGTTAATGATGGAGATGGTGATATTATTAGTGATAGTGAATGTGTCTGGTAAAAACATCGACTTCAATTCGTGTGGGTCGCCTGGGTCGCTGATCTCTATGCTCATCTTCAACGCAAGGGTGTGTTGTAGTAGCCCAGCCTGCAGGACAAATCTTCTATTGGCTAGAAAGCAACCAATCAGTGTCAGAGTAGTAAGTTCAGCGTGGACCTACTAGGCTAAAGTTTCAGAGTTGGTAAAGCTGTTTCTGGCACAGGAGGACTGCTTTCTTCGCGTACTTACATGCTTGTTTTGGTACCCACATCGTCGTTTTTTATAAACCTTAAGACAAACATAAGTCTCAAGGATGTATACGGCCGGACTGAATCCATTTTACGCATCAAATTTTAGCCTTTGGTCTGCTTATTGCGCTGGTGGCTTTGCCATGGATACGATGAAGAAATCCTCATTTTGCATCGCAGACATATTGCAGGTTGGAGATGCAGAAACTATCTCGGGATCATCAGCTCTTATGGCACATATGGGACACCGTGCTCAGGCACATTCTAGCTCTCCTTTGCGCCCTTCTCCAATTGCGGCGGAGCAGTCGGTTTTTGGTGCGAGAGTGAATCAAACATCTCCATATCACAGACATGGAATACACTTAACGTCCGTCTCGAGAACAGCACTAAACTCCCACCAAGTCCCTCCACCTTCAAGTAAAGACCTCAAGTTTGGGATTGATCGGATATTGTCCACAGACTTCGACTCCAAAATCAAAGAAATGTCTTCTATAAGAGGTGATTTCCTTTAAGTTACACTTTGTCAAATAAATAACATGGCTCATTTTTGGTTATTAAGGGTGCCCAAGTTCTTGATGTCAACTAAATAAAAAGTAAAACATTCCCAATATGTTGCAGGCATCTTTTAATAACTCTGACTGAGTTATTCATAATAAAAATCACCAACACCAACAACCAATTAAAAAAGGAAGAAATGCAAACATGAAATTATCCTTTGCGCATTAACAGTTTAACAGATTTGTCATTTTAAAACACGGCCTATAGTGAAAATCCAAGTATCCCTATATTTTAAAGACGTTGTGGCAATTAAGATTTCACCTGAAAGATAGCGTAAAATAGCTTTCCCGTGTGTCATACTGATTGATTTCTCGCCCTGAAACAGATCTCACATCCATTGTTAGCTCGAACCGTCAGTCAGGGATCCACGTCCCAATTCAGTCCTCTGTGAGCCAGTACTTCGCGTCCATAGAGCCCGGGATGAGCGACGCGGCTTCCATGATGAACTCACTAGGCAACACCTGCAGACAATCAGGCCAACATCAGTTTCAGGATACCTTCCCAGGTAGTCATTCTAACTTAGGGATATACGCAGGGTATTTCATGGTTTCATTTATTCTTGGGAATATTTGATAGCTGCATTGAGATGTATAACATCCCATGACAAGTCTTAAATCTACACTGCTGGAATGGTTCATTCGGACCAATTTTTAAATAAATAGTTTGTCTTTTCATACAGGTCCATATGCTGTCCTCACAAAAGACACGATGCCACAGACATACAAAAGAAAAAGGTCATGGTCAAGGGCTGTCTTTTCAAACCTGCAGAGAAAAGGACTTGAGAAACGTTTCGAAATACAGAAATATGTCACCAAGCCTGACAGGAAACAGCTGGCCGCAATGCTTGGTCTTACAGATGCACAGGTGAGAGACAACCTATCGCTATTTATTAATAAGTACTCTACAAAGAAAAATCATATAATTGTACTGTAGGTTTTTACAGTGTGCCACAGTCCTTATAGACTAAGCCTATTAGACAGCCGTGTACATGCGATTGTGTCACGCTGCTAATTTTGAGGAAAGTTACAACAAATCAAACAATTAAAAGCCATGTATTTTATTCGTTTGTCTTTAATTGGCATTATGCAGTATCTGTTTTCTGAGTGGGCCTATTTACTATAGGCCCATAGGACAAGGCCTAACACCCACTTGTTACCGTGGTGGATAATAAGCTATCATGGATTTAGGGAATTATGTTCATGTTGAGTTTTTTTCATACAATATTTTCTGATACCTTCGGCTGCAGGTAAAAGTTTGGTTTCAGAACAGGCGCATGAAGTGGAGGCATTCGAAAGAAGCCCAGGCGCAAAAGGACAAGGAGAAGGAACAGCCGGACAAGTCGCAAACAGAAGCTGAAACAAAAGAGCCGGAGGAGTCCGAGTGTGAAAGTGAGGCGAGTGAATCCGAGTTCGATGATGGACAGGAGGACAAAAGCGATGTGGACATTTCTGATAACAAGACCAGTGTCATCATGACTGGGCCTGCGCCTGTGAGTACGGTCGAGACAGCATCAAGCGCTGCTGTTACAGTCACAGTGGCATCAGCACAAGTATTGAATTAAATGGACTATCTGTCAACGTCATATAAGTTTCAGAATCTAATGTGATATGAATCATTTTATAGATAGTAATCAGAGTGCACCAGATTCATTCTTCTGTCAAGAGTCATGATGTGCATGACCTGTTCAGGTTGAAGGAAATAAGCGTGTTTCAAATCAAGATGATAACCACTTGTTTAATGTTATGAAATTTAAACAGGTTATTATGTTCACGTATGCCATTTTGTCTATTGTATAATATTATTTTGAAAATAATTTGCACTGAAAATATTGTAAATAAAAGGTTTCTTACTTTTAAAGGGGTACCAATCCATTATGCACGTCATGAGGCTAGCAATAATATAAAATTAATTACAGCCTTTGTGTACATGTAGGCCTAATTTTTATATAATAATAGTAATAATTAATAGTAAATAATAATAATAATTCTTATTACTACTATTATGAGTTTGAATCAAAAGCAGGCATTTTTAAGATGGCTGTTATTCTCTTTGCACTGATTTAAACATGCACCCTAGATAATATGCTTATTTTTATATTTAAGATTAGTCTTAGTTATGTTGTCCATGTAAACTAAAACGATAAGGAAATATTTTTGAATATTGTTTATTTATTTTAATTCAGAATCATTAGAATAAATTCTGATAGGTAGCTACAGTCTTATATGCATTTTTGCATTTCGACATCTAATATGGCATCTAGGCCTACAATAGCCACATTGTTTTTACATTATTAAATGCCAATTTAAATTCAAGATAACTCTGTAGTCCCAGATATTTCCCCTTTAACTAAGGAATATTTTTTTATTTGAGGTCCGTGGAGAATAGGCTTCGACTAGCGTGTTTTCAAACGAATTTATAACTTGCTCGACAGTCTTAGCATATGCTCGAAAGTCTCTTTATATTGGGTTTAATATATATGAACGAGGTATAGGCATATTAATACTAATTTTTGGGCCAGTTGAAAGTATCTGTTGTCTCTGGAAACTACAAAGTTAGAGACTGTGCGTTGAACTTTATCCATTCCTGGGTAGGCTTACACCCTTCGCAGGAATTGACAAAGTCCATGAAATTAAATGATAGCTCCATAGAGTATATAGTTTTAGCGTTTGACCTCACATGCCTAGATTCCCTTCAAAGTTCAATGCACAGTCTTTAACTTTGTAGTTTCCAAAGACAACAGATACTTTCAATTGGCCCAAATATGAGTATTCATATACGTATTTTTTAGACCCAATATACTATTTTTGTTAGTACAAGTATGGTAAAGCATACATCTGATTATTTTCTGAGACAGGATAATGAGCCTTCTGTTACAAGTCCATTTGTTGGATATCACAATCATAAGCTCTTGATAAATGAGAATGTGGACATCGCATGGCCTTTGGGCCTTTCCTAAGCATGTTAATGTAATTCGGTTAAGCCCTTTTCTCTTAAGAATGCTGGAAGACTCTCTAGCACTCAGTTGAACGCGAGAGAGAAGAGGGGATTTATCGTTTGTATACATTTGCTGGCTCCAGATATCAGCAAAGAAACGGATGGGTATATTTTATGATCCAGGCACCGATCTTAGAATAAGACGTTCCATTTATGGACCTTTATGTCTCTCCTCATCTGGACGACAGGCAATAAAGTTGGTCGCTGCTCCTTTATGGCAACAAAAGCTATTAATTTGTAAAAGGCCTATGACAATATCTTAATTTTGGTGTGACTACATAGTCTAGTGTTTCTTAAAGGTCCACAACTGTCATTTTCTGTTGGGAAGTCATTGGACAAAAAAAAAGTAGACATACATTTGTAAAAAATATTGTTTATTCCTCTTCATGAAAAAATTTGAATGATTGTAGGGAACAAACTAATACATAATAATAGTAATAAAGTGCTTTGCACAAGTTGACCTTAGCTGTTATGAAGCCCTATCACAAAGTCCATAGTTAATCGCCAAAATTGTAAGATCCTTTTCATAAAGTTAATTAGAATTACATTAGTGCCTGTATTTGTTTTAAACTACAGTGTTTTCCCAGCACATCTAAGCTGTTTTATGTAACTGCAGGCCATATAAAGGTAATGTTACACCACATGTATTGTCAACTGAACTCATCAGTCCAGATAATGATTTATAATAAAAAAATACATATTTATGTTACAACTTGTGATGTTGCCTATTTAATTAAAGAAAATATAAATCTTTCCATTATCAGATGAGGTGCACACAAATAAATTGTAAAAAACAACACTATATTGACATTTTTATCTAGGACATTTTTATCTAGAATCATCATCAAGGCCCTTGACTTTTGACAAAACATCCCCACATTTACAGTAAAAACCTAGAAACTAGAAAATACAACATCAACTTTGTCCGCCATATCTTTGCGAACCTGTCCCGCACAGTGAAAAACCCCAAAAACATGTCACATACAAATAAAATCATATTTCAGGTAGTGTAGCCATTGAAGGACCGTGTACATTTCAGGGTTGTGCTAGAAACAACTTCATAGTGAGTGACCCAAGCCCAGACCACCAGAAGCTCTCTTTACCATGGGGTCCACTTTCCTTTCCTCCGGAAAGAAGACCAATCTCTAGAGAGGGACAGTTTTCTCGTTATTTTCTCTTTTTATTTTCGGTTTAAGCCCCACATCTTGAATTTACATTTTTGGTTTCCCTTTCCTGGTTACCTGCTGCTTTTTTGTTTCTTTTCCATTCAGGAGATATTTTAAACAACCTCCATCAGAAAAAAATAAAGAGTGGTTTCTAACACAGAAAGTAGCTTATAGGCTTACAATAAAGTAATTGGTCATCATCCTAATCCTTGGTCTTAATGCACGTGGCTTAAGAATCGGCTTGTTACGATTGTGATGACCAGCTTCCACGAAATATGTTAAAAGCTCTGAAAATATTATCAGCGAACTATTAACTGCTGACCAGCACTCACCTATAAAGTGTCTGGGTGGGTTTCGTCACAAGTTATTTTTGAAAAGCCATAAATTACTTGAGTATTTGCAAACACAAAATAACACTAACAATCCAAACGCTTAACATAATACTGAGAAGCCTTGATTTGTTAACTGGCCCGAGAACTTTTATGACCAGGATAGGAGAAATTCCATCTGGCCCATATTTAATGTCAGCCTTCCTCCCTGCATTAAAAGCTGTCCTATATGTCCATTTTGGCATCCCAGGACAGAGTAACCATAAAACACATGGGCCTTGCAAATCTTCCAAAATTCAACACTTTGAAAAAGTAACTGTTCAAAACAAATTACCTTTAGAAAAGCACAGGGGGTTTCTGTGTCCTAACCAACTGGTTGAAGGATTAGTTTGACTAAAAGCTTTAACGCCTTCCCCACTTTGAAGCATTATCTGTGAAGTTGCTTGATAGGCTGATGAAGATTTCTAGAATTGCTATGAAGTGTCAGTGTGAGTTGGCAGTGTCTCTGTTGAAGGAAAAGGTAACAAGATCAGTCACTGCCGACTGCGAAACGTAGAAGATTCTTTACAGTATTATGTCAATTTGACACTTATATCCAGTATTATTTGTAGGGTTTTGTTTTATGGTTCTTATATAAATATATATTATATAGGCAACTGTGTAAAGGCTGAAAACATATTTGCTTCATGATTATTTCACACTCACTAGGTATATATTAAAAATCTAGATTTGTATTCTTTGGGGATTCAGTGTTTATTTGTTGTTGTTTTATACTTATAAAACAGGTAAAAGGTTTTATTGCTTATAAAATAATTTGTCATAAGTGATCTTGGTTACAGCTGAATAATGTTGCCCCATGTGTTGATACAGTTTGCCCTGTCAATTTAT
>JAVQIZ010128827.1:0-21375 GCA_036023535.2 Galaxias brevipinnis | reverse complement strand
TTATCATGTTTATGCTTCCTTGTTATGTTTTTATCATCTTTATGTAAAGAGTTATGAAGTGCTGTAAACGCAGATATCGGTTTGTACTTTTGTTAGATGTGACTGTGTATGGTGTGTCTATGAATAAGGTCAGAGCATGTCTCATATCTTCTGTATGCTTCTTGTTTGCTTGTATGACAGTAAATAAATAGGTGAACAAAGGTAGGTCTCTGTTGAACTTACCCAAGTCACTGATGCTGTTCAATCTTATTATTGGGTCTACTCGTTCAAGTCAGTTTATGTGAACTATTTGATGCCTTAGAGTTAAATGACAAAAAGCCTCTTAAGACACAGTACTTTAACAGTCTAATTTTGCTATCTACCATACTGAAGGTTATGTAGGTTCTACAGAGTTCTATGACCATTTCTACCGGATTTGTCCTTTTCTCTTTCTTTCTTTCTTTCTTTCTTTCTTTTGTTTTCTGCATTTTTTTTTTCATTTTTTTTCTTAATGTTCTTTTTTTCCTGTAATAATTTTTCATAGCCGGCCATCACTATCACTGCTTGCAGTTATATTTTCATTTCCCTTTCCCCCCAAACTTATTTATTTCTGTATTATTATGTTTTTATACATTGCTGTTTGTATTTAATTTTAGGTTTCCTTTCACATTTCTGTATGCATTGCTTCTTCATTATGCAAATGAGGGGGTAGTGCTTTCATTGTTAAGTCTTTGTAGTCAAACTCAGACAATGCACTGGTAGAAAGTAGTTGTAAAGAATGAGAAGAAGTGGAGTGACAGACCTACGAACCTTCCTTTCAGTTTATTGGTCATATCTTTCAACCCCAGCAGAAACCTTCCCGAAAAAGTGATTCTTGCCTGGGAAATTGGAATAACATAATATAGGCTATACCTACTGCTTCAGACAGGGCTGCTGTCAGAGGAGAGTTTATCAGACTCTTATAGGGAAAAGCCCAAATGCATGACTGAAGATAATCTTTGTGATCTGAACAAAAATGTGGATTTTGTCTCCAGGCATTTGGGTTGCTTTCATTCATGCTGACCTTAAGGTGTGGCTGGTTGCTAGACGTGGTTCTGGGCCCTACTGCATGACCATGGCTTCCAGGACAGGCGTCCTCTACAGGATTTCCTCTTGCATTCACAAAGGACGGGCTTGGGCTCCCCGGGTCAGAAAACAATACAGCAAGCGCCCCTTTGTGTCTGTGCTGCGGTGTTATTATTTCTTGACAAGTCTATTTTCAGAGTCTTATGCAATAACCACTTTCCCAACTCAGCTTCCAACCAGAAAGGGTACTTAGAAATGTCTGTTAATTTATATTATGCAAATAGTCAATATGTAGATTGTAAAATTTCATATCTGCAGATATGCTAATATTTCCTTAGATATTAAGCAATAACAATCACTGTACTAACAGTAGTCAAATTAACATTAGTGGTGAGCATTCACCCTTAAACTACAAATACATTTATTCTATTAAGAAGAATGCCTGTATGTCTGTATCACACTCCCAGATATAGTCTCCACTACAAAGCCACTCCCCAGACCCAAACCGCCAAACCAACAGCTTACTTCCACAGGAATTACTGTACTTGAAAACAGTTCAGCTATGCTTTAATAGATTGAAAGGATTCAACATGTTTTTTCAAAAATCTATTTCTGTCCAACATTGCATAGTGAACCAAACATGCATTTGGGACATGCATAACTTTCCCAGGTACTCCAAGAGCACAACTGGCTAACTGGTTAGACCTCTAGGCTAATTTGATTGATTAGTTGCTAGTCACTATTGACTATTGATTCATTATAATAAGATTGTCTGCGTGAAAGTATGTTTGCAACTGGCTTCTCACCAATCCCGAAGGATGTCTAATGCCCTATTGGACTAAACCCTATTTTTCTGGCTCAATGAGCAGTAAATGACTGTGTGTACATCCAAGGATATCACAGGAGGCTAAAGCCTCTTCAGGTCCCAAACTGCATAACATCATTCTGCTTACAACTAAGAGTGCATTTCGTTTCAAACTGAAATCCGTAAACTGCTTGGAATCCTCATGCATTGTGCAGTTAAATTCCTGAGGGGCCTCACCTCGACAAATGCCCAGCTGTTGCCTCGGTTTACTTTGAGTGTCAGGCAGAAGCAGAGAAAAATCCAAATGCCAGCGAGCCATTGTTGATTTCTGATGTAGGCTATCATGTGTGAACTCACGTTATACATGTTAGACCACATGATGTTTGGCCGAGACATGCTCCAGCCAAGCCAATATCACATGGCAAACTCATTATTCTCACACTCATGTTGCACACAGGCACAATATTCCTATAAGTAATAGCCTAATATAATTTCAGAAAATTAAAAGTTAAACAAAAGGTAAAGAGGACAACATTCTGAAAGATAAAGGCTAAACATTTCATAATTATTGTTTAGGCTTGTAGCCATTCCTATAGTGAAAAGCAAGGAGGCTCAGTATCCGACCGGAGAAATGTCCTCAACTAGTTGGCTAACTGCCTTTGTAACCCATATATTTGGAAAACTATTGGGCAACTCTTTTTCTGTTTGCAATAGGGTTAAAAGTAAAGTATTAAAAAGAGAAAATTGTATAACTGTTTTAAAAGCAATACAGGGCGGAGGGTCTGTGCTAAACTGAAGATATCAAAACTTGTGTGATGCAGTCAAGGGCAGAATATGCTTACACAGAGTACAATTCCAACATCCAAAATCTCCCTGCAGCATTAAAGACGTCCTTCACTGCTGAATGTTTGCTGTCACTAACTGGCACTGGGAGCGTGACAAAAGATGGGAATCCACTCAAGTTTTGAATAGAATTAAATTTAAACGTATTGGAGTAACAGCAGATTGTAATTAGAGGGTAAGTCACCAAGATCAGAAATGAAATGAGTATGAGAGAACATGTATCATAACATTTAAACTTACACCCCTAATCTATACCTGTAAGGAGTATGCAGTGTTCCCACGCAACAATAACTTTGAATTCCAAATTGAAATAGTTTCAAATGCTTTTAAATAAAGGACGTGGCACTGGAAGCGTAATATCACAAGGCAAAGCTGCCCATCCATGGCCACGTGTATATGTAACAGAAATCAAACAGGATTTCCAAGGCACTTCGGTGCTTGAGAATTTTTGTTTTCGTACCCAACACCTTACCAATTAATTCTTCACCCCACCAAACATCAACAGAATAATATTAAGCTTGCTCGCGTGAGATTTATAAAAAATAAAAAAATAAATTAAAAAAAAAACGTCACGCACAGGGGAGTTCAGGGGTTGTATTTGATCAGTCCTTGTCATTTGACACTCATGTTAAGCAGCTGACTAGGTCATGTTTCTTTCACTTAAGAAATATTGGGTAATTTTTGTGCACTAGGTCTGCATTTTATGTATTTATTATCTATTGGTTATTGTTTATTTTTTTAGTGTTATGTGTTTTTAGTTGCATGTATTTTTTTGTATGTACTGTGATTTTAGTGTAAAGCACTTTGTGACTTTTGTCTGTGAAAAGCGCTATACAAATAAACTTTACTTACTTACGTACTTTACTTACAATTTCAGAAATTCAGTTTCTCTTGAATCTTATTCCAATTGTGTGGTATAAAATAAGTGACTTCGCCATGATTCCTGGGCAAGGAAAACCACTAAGAAATCAACAGCAAAACATTTTCTAAAACAAAACTGTGTGCCTGCAACAGGCAAATAAGCAAGCCAGTTGAACAACAAAGTCTGACATACTGACAAAAATATGTAAACCCCTGCTTTAAATTGTGTAACTAATACATCAAGATAATGGGACTGGTAGTAAACAGTCTAGGATCATGTTGAAGTCCCCTGGTGAATCCATCCATCCATCGGCTATACCGCTTATCCTACGCAGGGTCGCGGGGGGGGCTGGAGCCTATCCCAGCCGACACAGGGCGAGAGGCGGGGTACACCCTGGACAGGTCGCCAGTCTATCACAGGGCCCCCTGGTGAATCATTGTGATAAAACTGATCACCCTAGTTTGATATCTTGATCCTCATTGTGGTAATATGCTGTCCAAAAGACTGCAGCCTTTACATTGCCAACCATGGTGATACATTTGATTCATTACAGTCAAATAAATACAAAATCTTCCTCACATATTAAGTTTGTGAAAGTGACACAGGACTTGACTTGGAGCCAGTGAAGCTGCATGAGGGTGGGAGTGATGTGCTGCCTTAAGAATAAGAATGTGGCAGGCCTATAGTCTTAACCACATCCTATCATACATTTAGACAAGCAGCTCCATGTTAGATGACAAAGGCTCTCGCAGCACGGAGGTCTAAATCACTTTCAGTAAGATGTACCATAAAGAGCACACTTTAAATCTACGTTAATGTGATTGATTTGCTTTACAACTTTCTAATGTAATACTGTCAATTGCTATTTAATCATAGCGCTATAATTTAGGCAGTCACTTAAATGTGAGCTTAAGAATCCCAGTGCTGAGGATGAATTTTTCTCTGTTTAGATTTAACCTTTTCTGACATGAACATGGTGATTGGGAAACGTATAGGGGTGTAAACCTCTGGCTTCACAACAGTTTAATAGGATTACAATTCAATATAGTCCGACATCACAAATCTTTACTTTGCTACGATTCAGCAACATGAACGATATGACACAATATGTTTCACGAACAAAGTGAACTCTGCGGAGAGGCCATGTTCTGCCATGTGTGCTTGCTCTCCTCCCCATGTGAAGGAAGCAGAGCCACAGCACTGCCTGCAGAAGACACACAGGGGACGTGACCTATTCAGAAATAACTTATTTGTTTTGCAATGTAATGAAAATGGTCTGTAGTTTTGAGCATATTGGATGTAAAGCTTATTTGAAGTGGCAAAAAGTCTTGCTCAGACAGGGATCAAACTGGTGAGTGGTGAAATACATTTTAATCATCAAGGTGCAAAACTTAAGCAAGTCCTTTGTGTGGTGGAAAACTACTGAAGATTAATGCTGCTTTACATGGCGACATATGTCAACACTTCCACCGTCAATGTCCAGAAACAGAGTGCTTTAAAACACCTTTCATTCCACATTAATTGAAAGGGGGAAAGGTGAACCCAATGGAACTACCTTGATGAGCAAACATTCTGTTATATGAAATGCACATAGAAATCCCCAAATCTTTCCAGGCCTTTGTAATGGGAGAAAATAGTTAAAATCAAGTACTTGATTGGGCTTGTTGGGTTAGGTAAAACTATGCATATACACACACATTGGCTACCCTGCACACAGGCACCAAATCACTTTTGAAAAGGACCAAGTAACCCAATACAAGGTGCAGCTGGTAGGTGCTAATGAGGAACATAATAGGTACTTGAGGTCTGATGGCAAAAATAAAACTGGTTTTAGCTCCAAACATATGAAATTCAAATGTTCCTTCATTATTAAATCAAACCTTTAGGAAAACATAAGCAATAATATTGTAGTGAAGATCAAAGATTGCTTCCTTAACTGCTACTTTCACTAAGGCTACTTTCAGTTGATGTAGATAAGGGTCCTAGTCCACGGATGTGAACATATTTGTTTGAAGACCAGCATTAATTACTGGCTGCCCCTGTGCGTGTATGTGTGTGTTGACACTCAGTCATGAAAAGATAGAGCGATGTCTGGACGGGAATAAGGTGCACTAGCTGTGCATTAATCATAAAAAAGACTGTAACCACCAAGTTTCACTGACAACAGAACATTATGTTTTGCACTGTGTAGTCTGAACTTTCCACTAATAATTTTAAAGATTTCATAAGAGAATGTCTAGTACATTTAGTGCTAACTTTAATTAGCTATTTGCTATAAGACAATTAGGCCTCAGTAAGTAAAAAATCGTTGCAATGGTCTTGACGATTGTATTTCTGTAGCATTTGCCATCTAAGGATTTAAAAACCAGGCCATGACAGATTATACAAACAAAAAGTAGGCATACAAAACACCATCAAGACGGATGCAAAGGAGTTTGTTGGTTTAGTAGACCAATTAAATCGGTTTTAAATTAGTGCCATTTCAAATTAATGTTGGTAGTAATGCATCTAACATATTTGATCGTTGTTGAACAACACTGTTTATGTTTTATCTACAACTTTGTGCCTGACCATCATTATTCTTATTTACTGTAAAGGCATAGTGTTCCCAAACTGGAGGGTGAAGTGAAGGTAGGAGGCTCTACTTGCTCGGTCTAGTAATTTATGAAAATTTTATGGAGGTATATTTAGCAAAGCTACAAGGTTAGCAAAATGTTTTATCATTATCCATCAAAATTTTAAAAAACTTAAATATAAGCTGAATGTCTGCCTCTTTGCGTATAGTGGCTGGATGCATCAAACTGTCCTGTAAATCGATCATCACTATCCTAAGTTGGCACCTTTTAATCTACACAAAATGTATGTTCTGTTACCGGAAGTCGGCTCCACTGGGAAGTAGAAATGGCAGCAGAATTCAATGAAAAATGTGTTGGGTAAGTAGGCAAGTATAAGGGCAGGCAGTTGTACCATCTTCTACTGCCTGAGAAACCCACAGCCCAGAACATGTTCATTTAGTATTTTTGCTGTTATTCTATAGAAGTTCCATAATGTGTTATTACAAATAGAAAGTAAGACTTAAACTATAAACAAAGACAATTGTTTCATAACCTAAAGTGACAATTTTATTTGTTTAAATATGTGACAACTGGTTTTTCGCAAAGCTTAAGTTGCTAATGTCTTTCCAAGTAAGTTACCATTAAAAATTGAGGATTTTCAACAATTGAATCAGTTGTTTGGTCTTTATTTTAAATAAGGTGTTAAATTGGTTCTGGCACTGTTGTAAACCGACAGTACCTTTTCAAAGAATCAGTGTTGACATGGTATTTGTAAAATAATAAGTATTTATTTCAGACCGGGTATCATTTTAAATTAATCGAAATATTCCAAACTCTACCTAATTATATTTATTACCAAACACATCGGGCAGATATCAGTAAATCACATGCTCTGAGAGAAGATGCACTCTCTCTATGAGCGCCCTAGGCCCTGTTTTCAGCCTCTCAAAAATCTGTGGATGCACAGCAATAACTAGCCTAACCAATCAGGACAGTTGCAAGGAGGCATGGCTACCTGTCTGTCAATCACCTTGCATACACACTCCCAGTTAAAAGCACTGGGAATGTGACCGTGTTCCAATACACAAAGTTGAAGTTCAATAATGTTTACGAAAAATGTCTAAACGTAAAAAATAGTGTTAAAAAAAAGTATGTTATAGCCCAAAGCTTTCTCAGAAATGGGGCCATATTCCTGTTTAGCCTCATTACTTTAATTCATTATGTAAAAGAAAAAATCACGTTTCCTTTATAGCAGTGAATAAAACATGGTGGCTATTCTTCTACAACAACAAAATACAGACAAGGTCAAATGTAAACATTGTAAAATATAAAATGAACATACTACTAACAATACAGGGTCTGTGATCAACCATCTGAGGTGGAAGCACGCAAACAAAGTTGAACAAACGAACTCTCACCGGTGCTGGTGGTAGTATTTTAGTTGGGAAACACACGCAGATTGCCATTAAACCAACAATGGAGCAGATCAAAGAGTGACTCGTGGTTGAGGGTCGTAAATAGCAACATTTGAGCGACCACTCCGCAAAAAAATAAAGAAATTGCGAGGTCACTATCCCTGGTATCTATGCTTCTTCTACTGTGTGTTATGTACATTCTGGATTAGTAAATGCGACACTGTCCCCTGGTGCTGCCTTTCTCAAACTTCTTTGTCCTGGGGCCCAGTCATGTCAGACTTACAAGGCCCCATACGGTTTCATAGCCTTGTTGCATAGCATGGTTTGGCAAATTACAGACTGGCTTTGAGGGAGAAGCTATCGCTGGAAATGAAACCAAATGGAATATATGATGAGTTGTAATTACGAGTAAATCATCTGGTTCTTCGTTTAAATGAGCATCTTTGCATGCAACAAGAAATCTAGACTTATTTGCTTGAAACATGCCAGAACTAAACAACAGTTCCAGTAGCGTGTGATTGAGTGAGTTCTGAAATGACTGAGAGAATAATATTATTTTCAAAGCAAGAAGTTCAGTCAAGAGGGCAGGGGCCTGGTGAGCGAAAAAAGCACCGAGCATAATTTGACTGACGCAGCAGAAGGACTATGCAGACCGGCAGTTTCCTCGTCTGGCACGTAGCTTGAGAACCGGCTCTCTTGTGTACCTGTTAAAGTTACTTGGAAGCATGTAGGCAAACTGCGGTGCAAACGTCAGTGCACGAAGCACATTAATGTTTGCAGATGAACCAACAGAGAAGCATAAACCAGCCCTCAGGGAGCATTCTGGCATGTGTAAGAAGGGAGGGGCTTAGAAGAAGGACAGCAGGGACCAGAGACTCAGGAGGTTGGCTTTTTGGGCTGTTGTTGCAATTCAAATTCTTGCCCAATTCTCTAGACTTACATCCTGCACCTTTTTCACTGGGACCTCAGGCAGGAACCTTCAACAGCTGCAATACATCCAGAACAGTGATGCCAGGATCCTCAAGAGAGTGCCGAAGTATCAACATATTACTCAATTCATGACTTCTCTTCAACTTCAAAATCTTTGCTGACTTTCAAATGTTCCTATGGCAATGCCCCCTCTTACCTCAAAGAGCTAATCATAACCCACAGACCCTTCCGCTATCTCAGGTGGTCTAGAGACAACCTGCTTCTCCTTTCCCCCTAAACTGCCCCCCCCCCCCGCCTGGAAACGCGCTCTCAGACCATCTGAGGGTGCCACAGAATCCTATCCTCTAAAACTTTTCTATTTAGGAAAGCCTTCTGCTGCCTGTGTTTTAATGTTATTTTATTTTCCAATTCCACCCTGTTTATTTGTTTAAGCATACAACAACAAACAATATTGTATATCTTTTATTAAGTTATCTATATGTTGTTGTAGCGCTTTGAGATTGTATTTACAATGTACATAAAGCACTTTACGAATAAAATCTATTATTATTAAGAGCCGGGATTCCATAAATTGCTGCCCTTACAGCCTTTTTTTTCAGTCTGTCAGATCAAAAATAACAAACACAGAAGTAGCTAGAAGTAGCACATCGCTTAAAATGCACTTTCCCTTTAATATAAGTCAGTCTGTCCTGTGTAAATAAATGCATTAATAAATAAATAAAAATAAGTCATTATGTTTGTATCTCCTCAGACTGAAGCAATCATGACCTAATTAACTCTATGAAGGTGTGAATAACTGAAATAATAAAATAACTTGAAATAACACCATAGCTTCTTTGTGCAGGCTAACTTATTTTATTTATCAAAACTTTTAGTCTTGAGGACGGAGTTTTCTTAAATTGCAAAAGTACATTTTTACAATCAGTAGTATAACATGTAGTTATGCATGTATTAGTATAACCTTTTTACCTTACTGCAATATTAAAACACAAATCCTGTAGTCATGTGACATGCTCACAGGACTATATTATCCTTGAAAGTTGTTGCTGAAGAGTGTTCTTGTTTTGGTTTAAACGTAAATATTGTACTGTATTGTAAATATTGCATTATAAAACATTTTAATTTATTTCTGCTTATTATTTATTTATTTATATATTTTTGTTGTTGTAATTTATATATTCTGCCTTTAAACTGGGCACTGCTGGAAAAGAGACCTGGTCTCAGTCGGTTAACCATGTATAAATAAAATAAATAATAATAATAACATTATCAAGAGGAGTGACGTAATAGACCCTCTATCTATTTAACTATTTGCACAAACCACGTTTCTGATGGGCGAGGCTGCTATGGCAAACATACAATAATTCATGCACACACTATTTCTCTATTAGTTAACATTGAATGCTACATTTATGCTAATTGGCTAGGCTTTAAAATGGTAAGCGGATGCATTGAAATTACGTGGGGCAATATGGACCGCTAGTCTACTATTGCAATATTTACCTTTATGATGCTGGTTCTGCGTGGTATTCCAGATTTGATATCCGAGGTGTTGCTTATTGTTTCAATACCTTGACAGTCAGGTACGACGAGAGATCCTGGCCCAACCATGTCTGTCATTATCCCACAGACCCCGTTCAACACCGACACTTCGCACTGCGTCTTCCCAGCTAACTTGTCGCTTGGCACGGCCACATCTTCAGGATTTGATTGAGAAAAGGCGCCGTTCTCCCCAAACTCCGCCATAGCATAGGCACTTCTTGAACTGAGTAAATGTCACGCTGCTTAAAATATATTTGTGCGTCTCAATTGCAAATAGGTCTTGCAATAATGTACTGGCTGTTACACAATTTGCAGGCAAATGTCTTTTGATCCATATTTATCTGGTGCCTGGTTTGCAGTGGTGCTCTGTGAACGTATCAATCACAACGACAATCAATGTTAACGGTTAAACATCACCTAGCCTACCAACAAAGTAGCGTTTTGAAGATAGTTTTCGTTAAAGAGCATTGTAGTGAAAAGACAACTTGCTATTTACTATTGTTTTCTAAGAACATTGCAACGTTTGTAAACAGTTTTACCCCATTATGAAAATTCACTACTTGGCGTTTTAAAATCTTAAAAAAGAATGCTCTCCCAGTCGAACATTTTAATATTCTTCAAAAGTTGAAAATTTGCAACGCATTTTTTTTCGCGTGCATCAAGAAGCTTCTTCTGATGCCATGGCATGGACTGTCTGGATGCTGCACTGCAGCTACTGTCTTGCGGCTGAAGCAGCATGCTTCTTACTAATGTTACCTCTTTTCACTTTGTAATTAACAGCACATCACTTTGAAATTCATGAGATTTCAATGGCAAGGAAAATAAACGCCAGTCATGTTTCACATTACCTCGCTCTGTCCAGTCGTCTCTTTTGTCTTCTTGTTGTAGATAAAAAGGTATTTAGCTAAACATTCTGCTGGCTGTGACCAGACACAATAAGGCTATATCAACCAACATAACGTTACCTGCCTCAGGACGTTGACAACAGGGTTAATTTAACTTTGAGTAAAATTAGTGGCACCATATCTCAAGACTGGCTAGCAACGCTAACGTTAGCTGTAACTAGCTCATGGCTATGTCGTGTGTTGAGTGTACTGGCTGAGTGACTGGTGACCAGTTAAAATTCGATTGAGAGATAGAGCTAGCAACTGACTGAAGTGAAGAAGCAAGATTGGCTAAACTGTCTAACGTTATGCTAAACCTAATCGCGAATTGTTAGTTAACAAGTTAGCTACTTCATCGAAAACGCAACGCACAGTACAGTGTCTAACTTGACAGCCATAGTAATCATTTAGTTGTTTCCTCATTTAATCTCTTTTCTCGCTCTGTATCTCTCACTTACATTTTGAGTGTTTGGGGTTAGGGTTGGGGGGGGGGGCTCAATTTTGAACGATAAATAGAAAACGTTTGTATAGGCACAATTTGCAACATCTTAGGCTCATTGATAACCAGACTGTCTTTTTTTCGTGCATTATTTTGTGGATTTTTTTCAGCATGCACAGTAATGGCTGAGTATTATATCTCGAGGAACATTTTTTATAGGTCGATTAGGTTGATTGTAAATAGACATATATTAGACAACATCAGACCAAGATGGACAACAAATATGTTCTCGTAACAGTAGCATTTAAAAAAAACATATAAAAGCAAACACATTAATTAACCCATTGTCTTCAATTTAATTAGGTTCAAGTTGCAGAAGGGTTGTAACCTAGTGAAGGCCTTTGAAAACATTTGCGTTTCCAGTGGTAATTGGCCAAGCAAACCTTCTACAGCCTACTGTCTGTCATGTTAGAATACTTCATACTGATGATACGACAATGACAAATTGAGTATTAGACATGATGTATACATTCCTGTTATGTGGGGGTCCTTAGCCCCCATATGTGGGCGTGTGATCTGTTTGTGTGACAAGGTTGTGGTAGTCAATATTTATATAACAGTGCCCTCTGGTGGTGACCGGTTCTTCAAATGCAGAATTATTAAATACAAAATTGATTAAGAAAGCATGTGATTGTTTGTTTTATTGATTGTTTATTGGCAGATTATTGATTGTTTGTTGCCAGGTCAAGTTTTTTAAAGTATTTATATGAGGTATAGCCGGTATAATCACTTTGTCATTAGAAAAGGCACACATTTGTAGGTAACCGTAAGTGGATATGTATGAATATATTGGATTAATGCCTATCCTGCATGTCACAGACTGTATTTGAATTATATAGTGGCAAACCTGCATTTGGCTTAAAAAGTAGTAATAATGAGAGTAGTAACATGTTTCTACAGCAGTACAAGTGAGACATCAGACAGGATATAGAAGAACCACCGAAAACAGCATATTCACATTGCCAAACTGCTATGGTCATAGAGACAGAACACAGGACAGGTTTACATACAGCACAGTATGTAAGTCGATTGTAGTGGGTGAATTATGAATGTATAAGTCTAGTGTTGATTTAGCAAATAGACAAGATCCTACAAAATATATTTCTGCTTCTGGTAAATAAAAATATTTGAATTTTTACTAAAATGCCACTATATCAGCAGTACTGATTATGGTATTAATCTCTCGATTGCAGAGTACGAATGTTTGCATTGGATATCCTAGTCAAAAAAAGCTTATTCCTGGTCTCTCACAGTAAAAGGTTTTTTTGTTTAATCTTACCCTCATATAGGTATGTTAGTATTTGTTCAAAAGATTTGGCAAATCTAAGCTTACAAGCTTACAAGCTATACAAGATTATCATACTTATTCTGATTAATGGACTTAGCTTACAGAAGTTGGTCATCCTCAAAGACCAGAAATTAATCAAAGGGAGAACACCCTTGGGACGTAAGGTTTTCAAGTGGATTGTGTAGAAAAGATGAATTCTCTCACTTTCCTACTGGTATGATTTCAGTGGTGCATTTGCAGGCAGCTGGGCACCAGGCAGCCACTTGAGCATTGCCACACCCTGCTTGTTTTTTCAGGGTTGGACAGTTGGAATACTTGTTTATGTAAGGACAGGGGTTGGCTGCAAAGAAACATTTGAAAATTAGACATAGTACATACGTCCTCATTAACATTTGGCAAATATTGTTTATGGTGTTCAATCACTTTTTTTAAGAGTTGTTACTTGCTCATATCTTTACGTCATAATATATATTATAATGAACTTACTACACAGCCCATTCTCACAAGAATTGGGGCAGGAAGCGCAAGGAGTTCCAGCATTGTATGGTGCATATCCGTTGAAGTTTCCCCTGTGAACCAAATGAGACTGTCATGATACTTGCGGTTGCCACCCAGGACAATGTAGGCTGCCCTAGTGCCCCTGTTGACATTTTCAGTAATATTTCGCCTTTTGTAAGACAAGGTGTAGGTGTATTAGAAAGTTTGCTGCTGTACTTACGCTCGGAAATAATGACATGAATAGAAATAAATTGGGCCTGGGCACTTGGCCATTCCACAGCCCACTTTGTACGAGCTGTTCCACACCACCTGGTTCAAAACAAAGTTAACACCACATCAATGTCGTATTTTGGGAACTGATATTGCCTGTGACTATTGATTTATTTTTTTTTTAAATACAATTTTAATCACAGTGTGTATGGCGGCCTATACGCTAACCTGATTGTATTACCTGTGTATAGTGGCCGGTTGCTGCACCGTTGGTAGATCCAGTAGGATACTTGTAATTTTGGACTTCACCTTGCCAGGCAGCAATAACTCGAGTCCAGTTGTGAGGTGAGCTTGCATAGAACAGGTTCTCCCCCATTTCATAGCCTGTTTATTAAAGCCCATGCATACATTGATTAATGGGTTTTTTTCATGGGTCAGTGGCTAAGAAAAAAGATTCCAGAGGCCTACTTGTGATTAGATATCTTAACCTAATGTACTGTAATTTGTTTTAGGAAGTCGATAAAGAGATGAGAGATAAGATTCCCACTGGCACCATTCAAAGACGTCCTAAAGTGCTTGTGTGCTCTATTAAGGCAGCTTGTTGCAAAGACATTGTGACATGATCTTAATCTGTAACATCAGTGTCTTTTTTTTTAAGTTGATGAATATCAACTACGAACTAATCCTATTCAAATATTAATCTTCCAGTTATTTATCAAAATCTTCAGGAACTTTTAATCTATGCAGTAAGTCAAGGAGCCGAGCCAAGGAAAAAGAGAGAAATAAATGTGGGAAAGTTGTGCGTCCTACCGCCGAGCATGCGGCTGCTTGATGGTCCATGAGCCAGTGTGCAGTTGTTCACCCAGGACTGAGCACTGACAGCAACGCCAGTGTCATAGCTCTGTAGAGAGTGTGACAGAGATGGGCACAGAGACAGTAAAGAATAGAACAAAGGCTGATCGAGTTCTGCACAAAACAGACACATAAGGGAACAAACAATTCCTACGCAAGATAAATAACAGAATACTAAAGAAAACAAATGAAAATCAAATAATCCATTTACAGTCTCATAACAAGCAATCGTAGAAGAGCTGAGGTCTGAACGAGAATTACATCACATGACAGTGAGATCTCAAACAGTAAGCCAAAGTCAGTATCCTATGTAGTCTGTAGTAGCTGTGACCTACACCAGCGCATGCTCCTCATATTTTTATACAAGACACAAGACCATTTCTCTCCATGCATAAAATAGTTTTGACTCTGCAAGTTGGGGCAACTCAAACTAAATATGAACGCATGTAATGCACCCCCAAACCCCTCAGGCATTGGCATTACATTGGTAGGACAGTTTCTGCCAGACGACAATGTCTTGTAGCTGTAAAAATGTAAAATGCTGAATCTAAAACAAGACCATCAATACTTGTTCCTGTTGTAGGAAAGGGTGAACATTGTTTACTTTAGATTGCTGTGGCATGCATTATGGGAGGATTTAGGCATAAAGTCAGTATCATTTAGAAATTGTCCATGTAAATTAAATGGAATTATGAGTTTTGCGATGAGTATACTGTTTAGGTGAAAATAATGTGAAACAAAACTTTGAAACTGTGTAGTTAAAAACTGAATAAATTATTTAATTTTAACTTCACAGTTTCAAAGTTTTGCTTTGCATTATTTTCCAAATAACTCACCATCTTGAGCATGTCACTGGCAGCTGGCACAACCGTTCTCCTGTAAGCATTGTGCTGGTTGACAATTTCGTTCTGAACTGTCGTGTTGTCTGTGCAGGCGACTATTAACACACACGCACAAATACACACAAATGCATAAACACACATAAATTTACATGAGAAATTGCAGGGCAAATACATAGCTAAACCTCTAATAAATTGGTATTTGCTTTTGTGCCTGTTTAGCATATGAGTCACAAATCTGCAGTATCCACCCATATTGAAACATAAAAGCCTTCTGCTTTCAAAGTAAAGCATATTCAACATTGTGCACATTTTTGGAAAATCATACCTGACTCACACGTGATTTATTCTCAAAAGGTTACGTGAGGATAAGTTAAGTCACTTAATGTCAAGGCAAGGTTGATGAAAATGTGCTGTACTTACTTGGCTATGGATGGAGGAAATCATAAAAAGAAAAATAAGTAAATGATATTTAATAACGCATTCTGCAAGATTATACTCAGTTTACAAAATAATACAGGAATTTGATCAAGTGAGATCAAATGACCTCCTATTTAAAAGGTATTTTAGCTATCTATATTTTGGAAAAGAAAAACAGGGCTTACCACAGCACAGGATGAATACACGCCATTAATTGTCAAGATGAAAACCATGAATGTCAACATTTTGCTTGAGCGGGAGGGAGACACCTATGTAATCAAGAAAATTTGTCTCTTTTGTTGACAGGGCTTTTGTTATGCAAGACTAATGCCCTGTTGTCTAGGGTAGGGCGTTGTGCTGGACAAGGCTTCTATGAAAACAAGCTATACTCTTACTACAGTTAGAGAAGGTTAACCAAAATTGTCAACATTTCAATACCTTATAATTAGCTTAAACCACTAATAAATATGATCTATTTCAGGCAATCCTCATGCTAAAATAACTTATAATATCCTTCATGAAAAGTGAGATAGAGCTTTGATTGCAATTTTATTTTCCTATTTTAAAATATTGACAGGAAAAATTCTGTAATTTGAGAATATTTACCACCTCAAATTGCAGCATATATTTTAACATCACAGCATATATTGGAAAATTTCGAAAATGCAAAAGAAAACACTCGTGGCTTAGAGGCTTACCTGCATGTAGATGTTCAAGAATTGGAAGTAAGTCTCTGTGCTGTCCTCTCCCTCCTTTTATAGCTGCATGGGCATGATCAAGAACACGATAGGCTAGCCAGAAACTGACACTCCTACGGTAATTATGCAGAGGCTGCTGGCATCACACATTAGAAACTTGAAAGTAACATGCCTTCACATCAACAGTAAGATCACCTGACAGGAGCAAACATAGAATTGTAAGCTGAAGGGTGCGGAGACAGCTTGACATATTAGCATGCTAACAGCAGTGAATACAGAGGGCCCTCCTAATGTATGGGTAAATATCAGAACAAGGATAGATGACCTGGAGAGTAAATACATTAATTCCTGGGTAAATCCTTGCTATTAATATCTACTACATTCTTTGGTATGCATGTGCAATTGTAACACAAACATTTTGACCACGGCTAGAGACTTGACAATGGAAAAGATAACGATCCAAATAAGATTTTGTGTGTGGAGTATTAGTGTCAGATTATGGTATATGGCATGCATCTAGAATAAGTCTCCTCTGTGTCTGGGGCCCCATATTGTATGTGTGTGACTGTATCCTGTTACATAAATAAAGTCAATATAACTGTATTGTACTAGGATTCCAATTATGATTACAATTATGAGCCCAGAGGTGAAACATGAGATTACCATATCTCCAAATGGAATCCAATGATATCGCAGATACGACTTGTTTGCAAATTGTATTATACAACTGCATTCTATTGCTGTGAATTCAATGTCAAGATGTAGTGGTGTAACCTTGGGCAAAGTGTGTGTGTTTTGTAAATGATCATGGGGCAGCAAGAACCAACTCAACAAACAAATTTATCAAACAATTATCTTTGAATAATCCTGGCGGAGAGGACCATACCGAAGACGTCCTATTCTAAAAGCAAATTGGCAATAAAGACATTCTACATCACACAATCCATTTTATGCTGAATGAATCCCAATGTTTTATCAACAGTTCTGCACAACACAAGAAGAGACAAGAACCGATACATTTTACAGCAGAGAAAGAACAGATTCAGAAACAAAAATGAGTTAAATAAGACTGTTTTATGATACAGTACCAAAGCTGATGACTCAGAGAATTGATCACAAATATCATTTCTGGAGGATTTGTAATTTACTCAATATTAGATTGTTATTCTCTTTAAAATGAACATGCAGGTAAATGCTTTTAGAGAAAACTAAGCTCACCTCAAAATACTGTACATGTCACAAGATAATATCTTGGGCAAAATCATGGCATCGCAATCCATAGCAGTGTGCTCAGGGTTTATATTTCTAATCAATCTCTTCCTAAATATGTATGTGAATATGTTTGTGTGTGTATAAACACCCATCAGTAACCTGTGTGGTTATCGGTAAACCTAAAAAGTGAAAATGTAAATGAACCAGTCAACAGTTTTTATTTCTAATTCTAATGAATCAGTGAAAATAAAATAATTCTGTTTCTATCATCAAAGAAATGTTCCCCCGGGCGTTCTTGAACCAGGGTGTTTAACCAGTTGCATTTGAAATCCCCTTCTATTGTTCTATGAACTAGTTTGAAATGCTAGGAAAGAAACTCACACCAGCAACCTTTTTGTCTATTAAAAAGCATTCTTTGCTAAATTAAAGCACGGAAGGTAGGATTTCACTTAATTGGTGGGAGTAGTCCTGTTCTTTGTCCTACAAAATGTGCCACATCGGAAGTTGCAATGAAAGAGTTCCTTGATTTATTATGGTTTGAATGTTTATAAAAGTTGTTTCATTGAGGGAATAGGTAGGGAAATAGAGAAAGGGGTTTAATTTAGTATTTTATAAATTGATAACATGGTTCTATCAGAACTTTAGGCAGAAAATTGTTATCAATAATACCTATTCCTACTCCTACTCCTACTACTACTACCAATAAAACTTTTATGCAGCAAACATTTACAGGCGTTACATTTTGAATCTTTGCACACAAAAAAGGAAACCTGTTTGCCATTCTGTTTTGCACAGTTTGTTCTGGACCTTACTTATTTGCTAAACATTCCTTGTTAAAATGACAAGGTAGCATTTCATCAGTGGTGGGAGTGGTTCAATCCTATGTCCTCAAGAATGTACTTTGAAGGTCTTGGTGTAATTTTTGAAGTAACACAAACAATGTCACTTTAGACAATAACAACATACTTTGCCAAATGAAAACATGTAAGGTTGTTATGGCCACAGCCTTACCCCAGTACCTTCCCTTGTGTTTCTGTGTGTTTCCTATTGTCTGTGCTCCCTGCTGGCCTCTCTGTGTTTGTGCATGTTTGCCTCCCTCCCTCTCCCCTCTGGTTCCCAGCTCCAACAACACACCTGCTCTCCGTTACTATCAGCTCACCAGCCTTCAATCAACTCATCTACTCTGGTTTGTCATCCACCCGTTGGCAGGTTGTTTTTTATGCTTCAGTGGACCATACCTCATGCTTCCCAGCCCACAACAATCACCATAATCCCTTCTCACCTCCCAGTATTCCACCACAATAAACCTTTGAAAACCTTGTCTCCTGTCTGTGTTCTGCATTTGGGTTTGCTATGTACACCATAACAAAGGTAGCCTTTCATCAGTAGGAGTGGTTCGATTATGTCTTAAAATAATTTGAGGGCTTTTAAGGTCTCGGTGTGATGATTGTTGATGAAAAGAAATGTCACATCATCAGTGACAAAGGTACGGTTCCTTACCAGACTGATTAAAAGATGATCTAATCTGTTGTCGAGTTCGTACGCTATGCACCCTGGTTTGGGTGCGTCTGCTTGTCCTGGAGGAGACGAGCAAGCGCTCCCCTTTATGACTACTGTTTGATTTATATGTCTCTGACTGTATGTAAGTTCCCTGTTCTGTTCCCTCAAGTGTTGAATCATTGTTCGTCACAGACCCTAGTTGTTTGAGTGCCTGTATTAATGTAACCATCTTACTAATCTTATTTCATGTGTCCATGTTTTGCATTTGGGTTTGCTCTGTACACCATAACAGAACATCCGGACCAATATGGACCCAGCAGACATTACATGGTATTCCATCACCCCGAGCTACTGTGGTCCTCTACCATTGTTGGCTAAAAACACACAATCCCCATTTCAACTGGACCTCTGGCAGAGTGGTGAGTTCAACCTCGGTGACATCCTGATTTTCTCCGGGACCTTGATGAAAACATTGAGCTTGTCAGGCAGGTTTTCCAGAGACTCCTGTAGAACAAACTATTTGTTAAAGCTGATAAATTTGAGTTTCACATGAGCTCCATCTGCTTCCTGGGTTACATCGAGAGTGGGCAGGTGACGACAGACCCGGAGAAAGTCCAGGCAGTGACAGTTGTAGTGGCCCAAACCTTCGTCCCTTAAACAGCCCTAGCAGTTCCTTGGCTTTGCCAATTTCTACTTGTCTACTTGTGTACATTGCCTATATTAAGCCAGAGGCCTGTACCACGAAGCAAGTTCAGCATACCCGGGATATCTTTTTCTTATCCAGCTTCAATAACCCTAACAATCGCAATCACGCACAAGTGCTACCACGAAGGGGGATTATCAACTTGGTAAATAAACCCAGGTTCACCGAATTTAGATATGAGCATGTTCACATTAAAGTGGCCGTGTTTGCACCATGTGACCAATCGCAAACATGGACAAGTTTATACCAGAGCCGCAGTTTTTACTAAAGATGAGTGACTTAGAATATTAAACAAATATGAAGAATTAAAAAATATAATCCAGGCGAAAAGCAACACATTTACTGCTGCCAAAGGCAGGAAGGAAAGCTAGCCAATATATTGCAGACTGTGAATGTATAAATTAAAAGGCTTATCAATATTACCGCTCCATCATTAAGGCACGATAGCCTAGGTCTGACTGTAAATACAATTGTGCATTCCATTAAATGTTATTGTATAGTGTGTAATACAATTTTAGCAACATTATTTTAGCTACTAAGGCTTTAGGACTTTAATCAGCCTCTGTTTTAAAATGATTATCAGTATACCAAGGCCTATAGAACAATTAAATGGTTTTGAAATAGTTAATGAGGGGAATTAAGGGCAAGAAGCACCTCGCAAGTTGTGCAACTTTGTCAGTCTGTAATTGCCTTCTGTCGACACCTTCAATCAATCAATCAAATGTATTTATATAGCACATTTAAAAACAACACACGTTGACCAAAGTGCTGTACAGGTAAAAACACATAAAATGTATAAATACAACGAGCGACCCATTAACATAACAACACACACAGTGCAAAAATACCGGCACCATATCATGACGTACCGAAAGCCAAGGAATAAAAGTGTGTTTTGATTTGATTTTGTGGCTCAGCCTGGGGTTTGTGTTACTCATGGACATTTAAAGGTTGTTTGCAGTTGCTGTGTTATTTGATATGCTACTGTATCACATGATTACAAGTAAGCAAGTCATAATATGATCAGTAAGTAACAATATCATGTGAGTGATACACTTGGCATGCATTTTGGTAGGAGGTGTACTAGAGTAAACTAGGTGTATAGAGTTGGTGGAGTGGACTGTGTTTCTCGTAGACCTTTTCCAACAAAGCCACAGCCACCAGTACGGGGCTTTTCTTTCTACCGGGAAGCACATGGAACAGCCTGAATATTTTATGACTCCTCCGAGCACAAAAAGACTACAAAACTGGCCCCGCTCGATTGGAGACGTGTGCTCACCTTTGGGGTCAAGACCTCAGGTAGAGAGACCAGAGACTTTGTGGAGGAAAACGATGTGTGATATCTGGAAGGCTTGGGGTTGCACATTCCTCCACAGTATTTTAACATGGCTACCCTCACTATTTCTCTATTTCAAAAGGTTTGAAAAGCAGGTTATTTTTAGGTGTTTTCTAAACAGTCAAATGTTACCTGAGGTAATCTTTTTCTCTCTGGAAGATACAATCCATTCCTTCTTAATTGTAATGAAGACATAGTGTTTAGTTAGTTCTGTGTGAGGCTTCTGAAGACGCTTCTGATCACACACGCTGTTTATTGATGAGAGGGTGTTAAATCCACATGATAATACACTCTTGACATATCAATGAGAGAAAAAGAAAGAGAGAGAGAGAGATAGAGAGAGAGAGAGAGAGAGAGAGAGAGAGAGAGAAAGAGAGAGGGGGGAGAGAGAGAGAGAGCGGGGGAGAGAGAGAAAAATTGAGGGGAAGAGGGGAAGTGAG
>JAVQIZ010128825.1:0-10857 GCA_036023535.2 Galaxias brevipinnis | reverse complement strand
CCCCCCCCCCCCCCCCCCCCCCCCCCCCCCCCCCCCCCCGCCGGCGGCGTTAGTGTTGGTCCCAGGCCGGGGCATTTCTCTGTGTTCCCGGAAGAGCCTTTTGGGGGCAAACAGGGCTGTTAGTCCTTGAAGTCGTGTTTAGATGCAGTGGTGGATTGACTTTTTTTCTTGTGGCATTTATTGAATGGCACAATATTTTCAGTCCCACTGTACAGTTTTGTAAATACAAATGATAAATGGTCAAGTGCTAGAATACATTTTTGACACATACCTTCTTTAAAAGGGTAAATGGAGAGATGAAATATGTTTGAAAAGGTTTTTATTAAATGTATTATTAAATGCGGTGGCTCACTAAGTGAAGTCAGAGTGGTGCGAGAGAGTGCGTTCGGAGTTGAAAGATGTGACATGAAATTGGCAACACAGATTTTTTAGTACAAGGCTCAGTCACAAACAGATAAGAGCAGTGATCATGAACGCAGTGACATACTCCCTCTATCTCCCTTCAAAAGATGCATTGCGACGCCATTGTTCTTGTCAATGATGTCAGTCGACTTGTTTCAGTATCACTAGTCAACATGACTGTAAGCAAACCGTTCTTCACTAGGATTACTGTCGTAAGCCGCTCCGCTCAGCTGCACTCAAGATAAATAGACCTCACTTTGCAAAACCTTTTATAATTGCATTTTTATTTATTTATGGAAGTTTAAACTATTACAGACCAAAAATGGATCATAGCTTTTGCTTGGAATGCACGGTGTGCGCATGCATTTGGTTTTGTTATAGATTTGATTTGTTCTCAGTTTTTTAATAACATTTGGATTACTATGAATTAACATTGTGGCTTGATTTATTAAGGAGGACTACCGAGGTTCAAACATTTAATACATTTTCCAATAAGTTGCTGAATTGTAATGTGTGGTATGACAAAAAAATGTTTTACTGGTTTAACACGCATCATCATACTAGAGCTTTTACCAACAGAACTTTGATAGAGGTTTGAAGTCACACCATGTCACTTTCAGTTTTTAAATAAGTATATTCAATATATTTTAGTAAAATTATATATTTCCCAGTGTTTGTCCAATTAAGTATTTTAACCAACTTATCCTTTAGAATAATTTACAATGATTGTGTATATTTGGAAAGTTGCTCGTTAAATTTGAAGTTTTGTTAAGCAGCATTAATATACAGTTATGTTAACAGTTAGCGATTGGGACAAATGAAATGCAAAATTCGCATAAACCAATTTAGGCTGGAGGGGTCTGGTGTTTCACCAGTTTGCAGATGTACATTTCCTTATGTTCAATTGAAGCTGACGGCACTGGTAAGTGGAGACACCACCTAATAGAGCCGGTAATTGATGTCGTTGGATTCTTTAGTGCGAGCAGACAGGTTGGAAAAGAGGTATCTCTGCGTGCAGTTTGTCTCTGTCATAATAAGCTGTGTGGCCCAGAGGGTCTGCGTCTGTCGTTGCTCCGTTATTTATTTATTTATTTTTGTCTCCATTAATAAGTAACTAATAAGAGCAACTGGGAGCTGTGAAAGGCCTGGCATCGACATTGCCAATGTCTGCATGCTAACACGCGGGATTGGATTTTACATTTTACTCAGTGAAAGTAATTGAATCTGCAGATCAAAATATGCACCTGGTTATAACACCGACAGTGGTTTGTTGGGGGTCATATTCATGTCCAAGTTGTTGTCAAGGACAAAAAGAAACACAATCAAAAGAAATGCAGTCTTTAAGATCATGTCCATTGTTTTGTTTTTTTGTATAAAGATGAAATAATTTGAAGCAATCAGATGCCTAATTATTTATTTAGGAAGGATATCTCTGTTGTGGAAGATAGAGATATGGGAGTGAAGGTAATGTAAAGAACTAGGGCGGTAGAAAGGAAGATGAAAGTAGAACCGGTGATGGACCATATGAAAGTGTAAGCCAGACAAAATAAGGCATTTTCTATTATTCATCACGGAATACACTTGACATATTTCCTACGTAGACGACTGAAACATCAACCATGTGGATTGGCTCAAGTCCAAAGCCTGAAAAGAAAGCCGCAGTTGCTAACACGCTTCCCGTTTATTTGAATTTGAAGCCCCATAAAGGTCATGTGTTTTTTAATTTACATTGTTTGACTGATTTATGGGCTGGAGGCATTTGGATGCTGTATGTTTTCATTTTCCCTGACAAGTTCTGAATAGAATTGAAATGTTCTGGTGCTACAATGCGGCAGCTCGTGCGTCCATATCTTATATGGGTTTGTTTACTTGATGGTCCGGTCACGCAGCTTGCAGGGCAGTGCTTTCAATATCAGGAAATTACAAAAAGAATAACAACAATTTACAGAGGGCATGATCTGTGGATGGTAAATTAAACAAAAAAGACAAGGGATTCCGGGAAATAAAAATAATATTGTGTGGGCCAAATAGCATGTAACTAGGCATGTAAGAAAAAATACATAAAATGGACAAATAGAAAACACTTCAGCCACCACAGATGTTGGCATCCGATGGCACAAACATTCTCAGAGGGATACTTCACTGATTTTCTTAAACAATATATGTTGTTTAGGCTAAATTAAGTAAGTATATTCAACAAGTTCGGGTTCTAAGATCATTGTAAGTGGGTAAGTGGTCACGTATTTTTCCGACCATGCATTTAAATGGTTAATTCATTGTACACCACAATGCCCACAAATCATTGCGCGAATTCAGGAAGAAAGGACCCCTGATGGCGCAATAGTCATTTTCTCAACTTGTTTGACATTCTGCTGTTTGATTATGAAATGCTAAATGACGATACTATGTTTAAAATACATGAAGAAAAACATCTCAAAAGATAGACAATGGGTGAACTATCAGGGGTGATTGTGCTCTCATACCTGTGAAGGATTCGTTTAGTTTTCTCTCACTCCAACACAGTAAAACGATGTGTCTGGTTGCCTTGGGATGCAATACATATTAAATGAATGGAGATCTGTTTCTAATTTATAGCTTGGCACCGCGTAACATGGGGGAACCTCATGTGCCTCATGCACGCATGGAATTAGAACTTTGCCAACAGACATGTTATTTTTAGGTAGAAGAGTCAGCCTGTCTTTGCACCACTTTGCAGACATAATCTGCACAACATGCTTATGTGCAGGCGGTACTTCGCTGTGTCAGAATGTCCCTTCATTTACAACATGTCCCAATTTTCCCCGATTCCGTTCGACCCTCACTGAAATTCGTGGTCTATGCAACGTTCTATTGCAAAAGGATTTACTGTGCGCTATACACTGGCGTGAAGGTATTCGTTGTTCACAGACACTGTAGAGCTGCAAGCAGTGCAGCCGAGTATTGCGTGACGACTTCGTCAGCCATGTGATTGACCTTCGGTGTTGAACAGCAACAGGTCAACATGCATTTGGGTGAAAATAGCAACAGTGACTTGTGACTCCACAGGCCACATGGTGGCAGTTCCAGTTAGCGTTGCGAAGGAAGGGCATAGTGCATGGTGGGTAACAAGCCAGGAGGTTCACTGCCCCCACCCCCAACCCACCCCTTCCAACCCCAAAGAAAAATTATCACAGGAGAGAAGGCGGAAGGAGTCTCAGGTTAATGAACTCGTGAATTATTCATGTGCAGGCCTAAGTGAAACGGTGGAGGCTGAGTAATCCTGTGGTGATATTTGAGGGGGGTTTTTATAGCTGAAATGAGGCCTGTGGTCCACGGTGCCAAATGAACCACCTGGTGTGAGAGGAACACGGTTATTCAAATGGGACCGCGAGCAGAGCGACTAGAACATCGAGACGTGGCAGGAGGGACTTCGGCGGTGCCAGGAGCTCATTTAAAAAAGCCCACAAAAACGACTACATTTTGTGATGTGAAGGCGGATGTCTAAGGAACACCAACGTGTGCTGCTTTCTTGAGCTGATTTTCAACACTCTCACGCTGACGCACCAGGCGTGCAATTGACAAGTTAATTTTCTGAAATCCCGAAACGCTGCCTCTTTGACTATAAATGTTATACATCTTCAATCATTTTTGCTAAATGTTATAATTACTCACATTGAAAGTGTGAAGGGTCTGCCTGCTCTTAATTATTTTCCGGCCCAAGGTCATATTCAAACACTAAATGAACAACCGTGGGTAGGGAGCAGATATATGCAGATTTGAGCAACAAACTCAAAGTAGGTTGCAGCAGTGAGCAACATTAGGAGCCAGTGTGGTTTCAAAAAAGAGCATGTTAAACTAATGAGCGTGTGCGAATGGTTGATTGGTGTGATGTGTGCGAATGGTTGATTGGTGTGATGTGGGGAATAGCTGTTGTCTGAGTTGCCCGCCTGAACTAGCTTCACGCCTCGTTCAGTAATCATATGGACACACACAGAACAATATTACCCGTAACTCGGAGTTAATTGCAGTAAAGTCAGTGTATGATACTCCAAAAAGAGATGTATTCCTATGAAGCTTAACCTATCGTATCTGATGCCTTCAAATGAATAGCCCTCTCCTAGAATTACCATTGTGAGATTTGCCTTGACCGTATTCACTTCAACAAAAGAGTCCCTCTCTCCTGTAACTTCTCAGAGTAAATTGAATATACAGTCACCCCGTTCTCCCTTGAAATATCCCAGCCTTGCACAGTACAGAGAGAGAGCCAACGAGGACAGGGAGAGGCAGCCCAGAACGGAAGATAAGGTTCACGGTGCTCTGGAGATGATGGCGATTCGGAGGACATTGATAGCGAACAGAGTTCAAAATGGGCCAGGCTTTGAAATGGGTTATTATTCATTTCAATCATGTATCCGCCTGTAACTTGCCAAGCAATATAGTCCAGGACTGTGATTTTCAAATCAAGCACTACCAGCACGCAAAGCACTTTCAAACCACAGTGCAGACCTGCACTGAGGAAACAGATTGAAACTGATACAGCATATTCAGTCAGGACACTCCATCACAAGGATAACTAAATATAGCAAACCCTGGGCCTGGGTTTATATAGTTTTTCACAATGCAGACTTACACAACAACAGTAACACAAACAGACAACGTACACGATACACATAAATATAGAAAGCTGCATACACTCTAGGATACAGACTACAATATTTTGAAACGGAAGCAGTCAAATCGGCATAATCTTTAATCAAGGGGACAATAAACTTGAATCAGCACTCCACAAACAATGCCGCAATGACAACACAGAACAGAAAATACAAAGTTGGAAAGGAAGAAATTTGCAATACGAGGTCATAGTTCATCAATCTACTCCTCAGCTTGTTGCCGTTATTAATAGATATGAATATACATCCAGACCAACAAAAGCATACTTTTTTTTAGCTTGGAAGACCCCACAAGGCACGTAATTAGATGGTGTAGAAGTTGCTCAAAGTCCTGGGAAGAGTTACCAAGACTTGTGGGCAACGAGGTAACTATGACTCCATCAACCATTGAACGAAAGCATTTACTGTGTACCTAGGTAAGATTTTATGTGACAGAAATAATTTATTGTAATTGGTTAATCTTATCTAACAACTGTATTGCAATTTCGAATTGCTAGCTTCGACACTCCGGCAATAACATAAATAATGCTTGAGGTCCTCAGGGTAAACTTGGCTCGTTGCAAAATTGCTTTCAAATATTTTGCACCTTATAATTGGTACATGTTGAGCTCGTGCTAAAGTGTAATTCTATCCTCATGAATCATTTCAAGATTTCATTTCAGGTAGATAGCAATATGTGGTGTGTGACTGTTTCGGAATGTATTGACTGTCGGTGTGAGTGTTTCGTTTCCAGCAATGTATACATGTCTGTGGTGTTTCATTCTGTGCCACTATTTGTTTATTTTCATCATGCATTTTGTTATTATTTTAAACTGAGGTTTCAATAAACCAAATAAAGGTTAAATAAACAAAAATGCAAGGCAAGTCCCTGCATTGATATAGGACATAGAACTTTGTCAGTATACTTTGAAGCCGGGCCGATATACAGAGCACTAAACGAAAGAAATGCACCCCCTTCCAGCAAATCAAAATCGAGTATACGTCATTGTCGTTGTATAAATGAACATAAATGGAGCATGTTCAAGCAGAAATGTTCTAATATTAAAACTGCAATTACACCAAGACAGAGAGAATATTGTGGTGAAATGCCTGTAGTTCAGTTTGGAAACAGGACACAGATTTAATGGTACACACGGCAACGTGAATATTCTATATGCCTTATATCCGAGGGGTATAAACCATATGCATAAATTGACACATTAAAACCTGAGATCGCTGAAATGTAATTATGGACAATTTTGCATGGAGATTTGCTGCAGCGTTTTGAAGCCTCGTACATATTCCGTGTGGCATTTGTTTAAGGCCGAGGTGGATCTTCTAAGAGGGATATGTCATGTGTCATCAAAATTGCCTTTCAACTCCCCCCCCTTTTCTGCAAAACACCCTGGTTAGGTCTCATTTTGAACACTGCTTTGAATGACTCATGCAGCTAAAAATAGCCCGAGCCTCTCTCTTCTACCGTTGCTCACTGCCTCTCTCTCTCTCTCCCTCTCTCTGCTCATCCTTCTCTCTCTCTTCTATACTGTTCTCCCTCCATCTTACGGGCCCCCTCTTTGGTGTCTCCTTTCGTAACCCCCCCCCCCACCAACCCTCTCGCTGCCCGCTAACATCCCTCACAGACCTCCACCACCGCCAACCCTCCTCCTGCTCTCCTTGTCTATCTGTCAGATGCAAATGAGCACAGCTCATGAATTGGGAGCATGAATCATCTGCGTGCTGTCGTTTAAAAAGAGGGAGAAATCAAACATGAAAAAGATATAATCACAGGGTCAGGTACAGGAGCAGGGGTGGGGGGGGGCTTCGTTCGCCTCCCTCTCACACACTGGGCAGCGGGTCTTGCAAGCGTCGGCTCGCTTATTGGAGACGGATAATGCTCCCGCATATCCGAGGTCTGTCTTTCCTCGAATTGCCACCCCCTCTGCTTCTTTGAAGTCGCTGTCAAATAATAAGAATGCATTTTTATTCAAATGTTGTGGCTTTTTTGTCTCATTTTCCACTGCTGGCAATGTATCACTGAGTCTCACGAGGCCTAATGATCATGACTGTCTCTTCAAAAAGAAGTATTAATAATTTTTTCTGGTGCCTCTCACTCCAGTCAGTTTGTTTCTTTGCTGTGAGCGTCGGTGTTCAACTCAAATGATCCCCTTCTTTGCAAGTGGTTAGCTCGTATGCAGCATACCAAATTCCTACTGATATAAGCCTCTAGAATTGCGCTAGCAGCAGTCAGAAAAAATACAGCCAGAAGACACCCATACACACACACACACACACACAGATACATGTCTTCCCATGACTATGTATAAAATACAGATGTGACACACGTACAAAATGTGCATGCGCGTACAAAATGTGCACGCGCACACATTGCGAGGCACACTCGCACGGCGTCGAGACCGGTTTTCATTTCCGGTACGCCTCCCCGCCACGCGGTTTCCGAGTTCAGGGTGCAGGGGAGTCATTTGCTAATTGGTTTTGTAGAGGGAGCACTCCTCCATGCCCGTGAGGCGTCTTGTATTAAATGATTTCCCTGTCTCCGGCTCCACCCTCTCGGCCAAGCGTTTGGTGGCTCGTTACTGTACACTGCCTGCTGAAATGGCTGCGTTTAAAGTGGCCGGGGCCAGACCCCTGGCACCGCGTTCTGCCAAGCATACGGAATTATAAGTGTTGAGCAAATCCATGAGTGTGTCAGCGTTCCAGTTTCTGGAGCTGTTAAAGCGAAAAAAAAAAAAAGTGATGCGTCACTCTTTTGTCCTGATGGGGAATCTAGAGCCATTCCTCTTGCTTGTCTTGTCCGTTTCGTCACGTTAGCTAGTTTGATGCCTTTCCCGCTCCTGTTTCTCTCGGGACAGTGTGAGAGTGTGCCCTTTTCTGTGCATCTAAACGTTCGAGAAGTCCTCTGTAAACAATTGGCAGTCTGTCTTGAGAGAATTCAAACGCGGTCGTCTCATGAAACGAACGATAAGCTTCTGACAGGCCCAGCTGCTCCCTGGTTTGAAAGTGCTTACAGCACAGAATCAGTGTTGGGCGGCGTGCACTGTTAAAACATCCCTCTCTGTTTACTGATGGGGAGCTGGGCCCGCATTTGGAATGAGAAGAAGCCTTGAGATGGGATTCACAGACCCCCTTTTCCCAGTAGTTAAGTCTAGCTTTCTACAATTATGAGATCATAATGGTATGACTGTGTACTGGAATGCGAGTCTCTTGTATGTATCAATAATTATAAAATCTATAGATATCAAACCCCAAATGATCAATAATTTACTTCACAAACCCCTAATGGTCTTGCAAATATAACTGTTTCATCAGCGATCCTGAATGCGATTTGGGTTTGGCCAAAGTTGTGCACAGAGACGCCCTCTGCAAGTTTCTAAACACACTTTTGAGTTCCTCTCCCTTCGTCGGTGACTGCCACTGTCTGGAGACGCTGCCAGCGACGGGTCAAAATGGCCGTGTCCTCGGGCGCCATCCATACATCTTAGAGCCGGGGACATCAAATGGCTCAGACGCTCTGTGCATCTGTCCTCCCCGCCCGGGGGGGGAATCGTTTGCCAATCCATACGGCTTCGATCCAGACGTGTCCCCTGCACGGATCAAAGACTTCCGGGGGCCTTTCCCTACGGAAAACAGCCACTGATCAGTGATGACGGAGAGGTGAAGGATGGGACCTGAGGCAGCCCTGCGAGAGGTCAAACCAGTGAACGTCAATGGGAGTTTTTCATGGTCACATCGAACATGTTGTGGGGCGGAGCGACTGACATGTGAGAATTCGTGGTGCCGCTCTGAACAGATGTTAATGTTGTGCCCCAGAAGGCGCCCCAGGGGGAGATGCAGAAGCGCTGCGCCCTGAGTGTATCCAACATCAATAAATAATCAGCGGAAGTTTATGGTGTGAAGAAGAAGTTTAAGGTGTGAAGTATGTTTTTTTTTTCCGTTTACATCTTCCCTGTTTTGTTGGACCCTTTTTTGGTGAACTGTGAAAGTTGATAAATGTAAAAAAAAAATTAACGTTAACCTCTTTTAAATTCACATACCAGTATTTGTTGTTTTTGTTGCCTCCCGAAGACGCACATTAGGAAACCTTTCGCAATGGCATCGCGCCTTAACTTCCAAGCTTTTTGGATTTTTTTTAAAGATGTTGACTCGGTTTAGGAGCGGAGTCGAGAATGATGTATGCGTAACCCATCAGTCCTGTCTGAGCAATGATCGGCGGCAGCTTGGCAAGACGTATGATGATGGCTGCAGCCAAGCTCAGTCCTTCATAGCCACCATAATGGTTCGAGCATATGAAGAAATAAGAAAACACAAATGATGTAAAAGCTTGCTTTTTTTATTTAAAAATATATATATATATATCAAAACGACTCACTTTGTTTCATGGTTGTTGTTGTTTTTTTGGGGGGGGGATTTTATCTCTCTCACAAACAACGCAACATTATATATTTTAACTCTGAGGCTAAAATGAAGGTTCGAGTTGTAATAATATGACAGCAAATTTCAAAGGTTGGTTATTCCAGAGGCGTAAAGCCGGTGAATATTTGATGCCCCTCCATAAATGTTACATAGCCATCGGCTCACCATCACCATGTCTTGGCAGCCGTGTTAAGTACAAGCTTACCCCATTAGTATTGGAGAGAGCACTTGCCTTTCCCTCGGTTTCCAATCCAAGAGAGGCACATTAAGCAATGTGAAATATTAACATATCAGAACTTAAGCTCGACGCCACCCCCCTCCCCCACCCCTAAAAAATAAACATTCATACCTCTTTCAGTTTGTTTCAGTGATAAGGATTGTTCTACGCCAGCGCACCAGACACCCCCTCGCGCACAGGCAATTTGACTCAGACAAAGCAGAATTAGCCGCTAATCTCTGTTTTCTCCCCGAGGCTGTCTTCACTTCCCCACTTGTCTCAGTCAATTACGGCCTGCCGGTCCCTATACACTTTCACTTTCCCACCTTGTCCCCATGCAGCTCCCCCCCTCCCACTCATCCTGATATCTAGGTCTGCTGTCTCTGGGAGTTTGGAGGATACTGGGGGGGGGGGGGGGGGGTTTCAGTCGCGGTAATTACCGGGGCTAGGTGAGCGAGGCCGGGGGGGAAGGGGGGGGGGGAGGGGGGCGGGGGTTTGGCGGGGGGATTGTGTACTGTAGATTGATTTGGGGATATTGTGATGCACTGTAGGTAACTTCAGGACACGCTGACTGAAAAAAAAGAAGACTGTAATTCCTTTTTATTAATAAAAATCCACATTCTTGTGTGTGTGTGCGTGGGGTTGAACGCAGCGCATATATTGAAATCGCAAATGGTTTAATTGAAGTAAAAAAAAAAAGGAATATTTACTTAGTATTGCTTTCTATGCATTCAAAGCAGTGATGCTGAAATGCAGTTGACTTTAAACTCTTGCCTCTTGCGCACAGGTGCATGCGTTTCACTCACTGGGCTGTACTCACAGATAAAAAAATAAGTAAGTAGTATTCGTATCCACACTACCCTTCTGTGCAGCGCCTTTTCCCGATTGGATTGCAGGTAGTGCGACGCACACTTTTTGGGGTCAGCAGGGTAGCTGTTCTACACCGTGTGTTTGGGCAGACAGCAGGAAGTGGTGGCTGCCCAAGGTCGAACCTCACGTTGCCTGTTGGGGTCGGTCTGGAGACATGGGTTAAACATGACCCCTCTGTGTTTCTCCTCCATAATGCATGGCCTCCATGACACCAGAGAGAGTGACACTCCTCGCCGTGTGAGAACCGCCGCTTCCGAAGCCTCGGCTACAGCGGGGGGGGGGGGGGGGGGGGTTCAAAAAACACGCCGC
>JAVQIZ010128798.1:0-10155 GCA_036023535.2 Galaxias brevipinnis | reverse complement strand
TGTGAAATAAAAATAATATATATTAACACTAAATATACATTTTAATTAAACCCCGTAACACCCCCCCCCCCCCCCCCATAATGGTATATTATGAGGGTCCTCATACCTCTTTCATGACTACATTGTTAACACACAACACTGTTTTCATTCCTCAAGAAAATCACAGGCAGAGAATCAAACTGTCTTCAGTCAATATTTAGATTCCTAATGCGCTGTGCGAAACACAGTCACAGAGGAGGAGACTTTCTTCATTAGACACATCAGTAGCTCTCTGAAGTTGGCCCCTTCCATCCGACTTGACTTTAAAGGAGAAACAATGCCTCTGCCTATTGAGGTCTGTGGAGATTTTCTGCCTCATCACATATTAATGAAAGAAGAACTATGTATCGTACTCGGAGAGATGAAGAGGAAATCCTGGATGTTAGATTGTTGAGGTAAACCACTTTAGTCCACTGAGAAATGTAATAGACTAACACCTTATTTATTTGGGCCATTAGAATTGTTTTTATGGTATGTGTTAACCTCTTTCACTTTTTGGTTAAAATGCGTAAGTATGGACAATGGCCTGCAGGGGGCACACTTCACCTGGGTTACACTTGAGTCTGGTTGGCAACGCATTACTGCGTCTATCTCACTGTTGTCAAAGACACACACACACACTGCACTCACAGGTACACAAACATAAAATAATCTAGTCACCTGAGCGATCCCAAACAGCAAGCACAAATCAAAAGGTTAATATTCATGTTTTCAAAACTGGCCTGCATTTCTCTTAGAACTAGACAGGTCTACATCAAGTGCACGAGCGTTTCACAATGTGCTTTGAAATCCCACAAAAGGCCATGGGTAGGCTACGAGTAGACATGTATTCCCCTATTCATGTATCAAGTCAAGTGAAATTGTGCTTCGAACAGGGTTGCCTTCAAAAGCTAACAATAAAAAGTTGTTTATTGTTTTCTATTGTTCGGTTTATAGCCGTCTGATCATATTCAGAGTTCAATCCCAGTACTTTGTCAACTCTAAGTGGATCCAAAAGCAATTTAGAAGCCTTTCATTTTTGTTTTGCCATATTAGCTGATGTGAGAGGCCCTAGACTAGACGTTAGTTTGGCTTTCAAGATAAAAAGGAAATTGGCATTACATCACTTTCTAAATCATTTCACAAATTTAGGAAAATTGCACATAAATTGGCTGCCTTAAACAAAAAGAGCAACTCGTTTAGAAAGAAATGTGTTTCATCTATTAATCTGCCTGGAGATTCTAATCATGCCTTCTTTAATGACTTGAACATGGGAACAAGAGTTTGTGTTCGATTCTGAGCTAATGTTGTCAGTCGCCAATGTTTGGCCAGACAAAGCTCCCCCTTTTGCTTTTGGCCCTTTTTTGCATTGCATATGGGAACAGAGGCATGCAAGTAGGGAAATCATGGAAATCAGCAGGCCTTCATTATGCCAAGGTCATTACAGTCCTCTTTTATCCTCCTCTGTACTTAAAGGAGGTAAAGGAAGCCGATGCGCCATCACCCAAGGCCTCACCTTTGAACACACGTGCGCTATAGCTTGCATGCCCGAGTGCACACAGTCACACACTTACACACACTTACACACACACACACACACACACACACACACACACACACACACCGGCTTTTCTTTCATTTGTGATGGTTGAATTTCATCATTCATTTTTACATCACATTACCGTGGCCTGTTAGTCGTTGGCTGGTCGTGCAGTGGGAGAGGGCTGCTTACTTGAGGAATGACCTGAATAATGCAGGAGAAAGCAGGGGAAGAAGAGGCACGCGCCGGCTACACCCAGACATCTACTGCTGGTAGCATGCGTATGAGACGAGTACAAACCATTAGAGAAAACAGTATTATAGTTAAACATAAGAACGTCCTACGCGTAGCATATTGTGTGTCAAACAAATGTCTACAGAGGTCCCACCATATGACTGACGGACCGAAAGGGTCTTTATTTAGTGTTGTGTAAGCTTCATTAAAACCCAAAGAGCGCATCTGATTGAAGGACTCCAAAAGGCTACAAGGGTGCTGCAGTGGCAAACAATTATACATGAACTCTATACTTACTTATATAATACATTAGATGCATTCCAAAATATAAACTCATATTTTTTATATAGGTATATATGTATGTATACCTATAAAAGTATGTATACTTTTATATTTTGGTATGTGTATATATAGCACAGTAAATCAGGAATGTACAAGTCTATCAATGTACCAATTGGCTCAAACCTGACAGTAATCTGTATCGTGTGGAAAATCTGAGCAGCTGTGAATTCCCATCTTGCTTTTTCATGGACACGAGGCACAGCTTGATATAGGAAATAAAGTAGTAGTCAAGGTTACCATTCAGAGCTCTTTTCAGAGTATGTTAAAGTATTAAGTTACCATAATTAGGCCGTCACTTTCAAAGGAACCCTATTTTACGGTTAAAAAAATTCTCCCTACATTTACCTTTAATATTTCTAATGAGGATAACAAGACAATCCAGCCTTTTATTATGGCTCCATCGAAAAGGCTACTCTGATCTCAAAAGGAAGTGTTTTCTGTATGTGTGCCAGGAAATGTCTTAGCAGCCGTCTCTAGTTTGAAACCCTCTACATAAATCTGATACCACTAAGAACTGGACTGAATAATAAACCAGCCCCTCTGAGCTTGTGTGTGTGTGTGTGTGTGTGTGTGCGTCAGTGCGTGCTTCTTACATGTATCAGACAAGGCAAATGGCTGTCATCCATTCCAGTTCAGGGTCATTTTTAAGAAGCCTAAGAAACATTATTCCTGGAGGTCTGTGCTGAGCGGTGTTATTCAAACAAACTCAGAGAGCCTCTCTTTACAAAGTGATCCAGCTTTGTCGAGGAGCCGCTGCCAAAACATGTTGGTGTGGCCCTCACTTCTTACACTGACAGGAGAACTTCAGGAGGAGCTTTGGGTTTCAGGCCCAGCACCTTGGTCTGGTTCACCTTACAGGATGTTCCGTGTCCGTCTTCCAAAGGCACAAAGACTTCAGATGACTTTGTTCCCATAGCCTCAGAGAGATGCTGCTTTGCTGCTTATGGTTATTAAAGATGCTCTGTCCTCCTGCCCATTCAGAGTATAGAGTGTTATGTTAAGTTTAAAAACTACAAAAACTAACACGCACGCACACACACACACACACACACACACACACACACACACGTACGCACACACTAAACACACACACACACACACACACACACACACTATTCCCTGAGAAAAGTACGTTTTTGATGGAGCCATTTCTTGGACGTGCTGAACAAACACCCTCTGTCTCAATGCCACCTCCTCTGATGAGAAAACGTCTGTTTCATACACGCTGAAAAGGACGCGCACTTCTCACATCGCGACAGACAGAGGGGCTTGGCAGACACCCCCACAAAAGGGATGAACAGTAGCCACCTGATCGGACAAGATCAATGAAAAGCAATTACATTATCAAGGTCTGGAAACGGGCTGGAGTGTGGCCGTGCCTGCACGCCTGTCGGCCTAACGCAGCACGGCATAAATAGAGGAGGGCCGGTGCAGAATCGACAACCATGTGGCCCAACTCTTTGTTTGCCTGTGTTTGTGCTGCAGATGCGCATTAGTGTAGCGCTCTTTTAGGGTATTAGGGGTGCATTTGACTTTTAATGTTTGGTTCACGTGAATACTCCTTGCCACAAACACGGTCGGAGAAAGGAAGTCAAGCTACCGAACGGGGAAATGTGTGTCGCTGTGATTGATACGCCCGGTTTGAGTGTGTGTGTGTTCTGGATTTTGAAATGTATTAGGCATGCCTTGTGTGTTAGTCTTAACATCTATTGTCACAATTATAGTTTGTTATTAAAGATGCAGGGTGCTCACAGTAGGGGGGGAAGGGGGTTGAGCCAACAACAGGTTAGGCCTCCCTTTGTGACTCCGTTTGAACGCTCTGCAAATTATGCATAATTCATGTTCCCAATATGCAGCCAAACACACATATTTATGTGTTGTTGTTTATTTGGGTTGCATAGATTAACGACAGCAGTGTTTCCGCTGATTGCACTCTAAGTGGGTTACAACAAATTGACAATGTAATGATTTAGTATAGAGGAATGGACAGTTAAATGGTTTGGTGTTAGGTACAGAGTGCCAGTCACAGAGGTCACATTGTCCCCGATGGCTACGTTCTAGACTAACGCACTTTGTGGATCAACTATTTTCTCTGGAAGCTGACAAAGGTCTTGGCACGAAAAAGGCACAAACATTTGTCCCAGTGTATGAATACATTTTCAATTAATCGTGATATTACGCTATGAATAAAGGAAAATGTAAGAGTTTAAAATTATGTATGCAGGACAACTCGGCATGACATTCCTGAGTTTCTCTTTCTGTACTAGTTAAAAAGAATGGTGCAGGTACCTGTTTCCAACACTAGATGGCTGTATATCCTGTCCATCCAAAATGTTGGCAAGGCCCAGTCCTGAACTTGTATCACTGGCCCTGAAAATATACGATTGAGCATAAGACAACTAGGTTATGATAACATACTAACAAAGAAAAAAAAACGTATTAAATGCTTTGACGTCTGAATTATAAAAGCTCTTTATTTTTATGAGACTTTTGACTTTAAAATGTATGAAACATTTGAGAAAAAAATTTATCTGATATACACACGATATGAAATTGCATTAAATCATGTTTAAAAATAAATTTGCAAAAAGTCAAATAACATACCAAAATTACAAATGAAAGCCAGATTTTGTTTGCGTTGTCAGACATAAGTCTAACCAAACTATCCTTGATCAGAAAACAAAACCAGGGATGAAGTTATAACATTATAACATTATATACACACACATATATATATATATATATATATATATATATATATATATATATATATATCTTAAAAATAAGAATTTAGCAATTCTAGAGTTCATGCCCTTGACTTAAAATGTTTTGGTGTTCAGACTAATTCAAATTGCTCACATTTATTTTTGCGTGCAAATAATCATTGGATCTACAGATGGAAAAGCTTAGCATTCATAATGTTATAAGTAGTCTCATTTTTATTTCCTTATTTACTCAATATGACCACACACTCTAAGGATTTTCTTCTCCTTCTGCCGACCATCTCTTTAGCTCACAAACCACATGTCTGGCCAGAGTACGTTGGCCCTTTATTATGATGTCAGCACTTTGCTTAAATAGCATTCATTATCTCCAGGACATCCGTTAGTGGAACATCAATAAAATAATACAAAAAACACACTAAATGCCGATTCTTCATAGAAGCTCAGTTCATTTGGTCATTGATTTATTGATAGCTGGCAGTGTAATGTAATTAAGCAGCAGTGATTGCTACCTTTGAAAACAGGGTGGTGTTTGTTTCTGCCCTGAAAGCATGTATCCGAGGTGCCAGCCTTTACCCTTGGCTGATTTGAAATGCAGACACATCGATGCAACACACAGCGACACACACACACGCACTTTAACATATTATTCTGCCCTAATAAGACTGGGTCCTTGCTGCACAGATAAGACTGCCTCATTCCTTAGTCCAGGGCACAAAACGAAGGCCAGAAACATATGAGAAAGCCAGCAGAGGAGCGGAGACTGCCATTAGGCCGGACCTGGTGAACAGGCCCATTGAAACAGGCTGATGGAGAAAACAAACAAAGCTTTTAGTAGGCCCTCGCACGGAAATCACACACATAAATCAGAGTGTGATTACTTCAAGCGCTGGTGTTATTGGGTGCTAACACTGCTGCATACGATCTTTGCCGTTATTAACACTTTTAACAGGCAACGACAGCCTGGAACAGAAGCCTTTTAAAAAGCCTGCAACCCAATTTAGCTTCTAGTTCCAGGACCTGTGCAGCAGTTCAGTTCACTACTGGAGCCGAAACCAAAAACAGAGACTGACATCAAGTAAAATGGTTCCAAACGCCTGGTCTTGGTGTGTAGGGTATTTTCAATGATCATATGACGCTCTCGTCAGAGTAGGAGTCATCATTTTGAAAGACTGAACACAAGAGTTTGATAAGAATGACTTTAGGTTTGTTAGTGTGTGTGGGTGTGGGCACGTTTTTTTTACACACACTCGCCTACCTCCCCGTCTACCACTCCTCTAATTCATGCAGAACGAAATGAAAACCTTCTTTGCAATATGCAGATTTCTGTATGCAAAGCAGCGTTACCTATGGTGTGCGGACGGCAGCTCCCCTCCTTTGATCAGCCTCGCTGACATTCTGTAACCACAGAGAAGAAAAGAACTTAAAAACTGTAAAGGCCCTTAATTGAAGTGAACATAAAAGAAGATACATGGTGTTAATTGGTGTAAGCTAAGAATAATCTAGACCTCGGAGACCACTGTCCCTTACCGGCCCCTCTGCCAAAGTGTCAGGATTTACATCTTTAATTCAAGATTCCTCCGTATTAATTACTTTGCAGCTAGGCCTACATCACTTCATTTTAAAGTATAATGTACACCCAAATTGTTTCTTCCCCTTGCCCGTCCACAACGGGACTTTTCGCTTTGGTTTGTTCATGCTTAGGTTTGCACTCCCGTCATTAATGAGGTACCTGTCTTAGCGTAAAGCTTGTAGAAATAGCTTATGCTCTAATAAATGTAAATATGTTTGATATAAATGTAATGCCATTTAATATAGAGAAAAAATAAATATTTTATCTGGATATTCAAATAATGTAAGGAAATAATTAACACTATATTTAAAAATTCATGGTAAAATAATGTATGGTTAATTTACTGGGATTATCACCGGACAAGCTGTAGCTCACAGGAAAGATGACTTGGAACTGTTATGGCACTTATTGGGACGTCCAATCAATGCATGTATTTAACGTAATAATAGACAATTTCTTAATAATTGTTATACAACTAGAAAAAAAACTTGAAATTCTGCAAATTGTCATTATGAAGTAAATAAACGTACCATCGTCTATGGCGCAGAAGATTTGTTGCCTGGTCAGTATCTTGTTTCTCAGGGATCCTTTTAGCGTGGCACCATTTTAGCTTTGCTACCATGTGTGTGTGTGTTGCACTGTGAAGTAAAGCAATTTCAACAGTGGGCCCCCAGTGTGACCTTTGATTATGAGAGAGGAATACAGCAGTGCTCATATCCCAGGGCTCTCCACTCCCCACTCAACATGATGAATGGGACACTGAGAGCTGCTGGACAAAACAAGCATTTAAGGATCCAGGGCGACACACACACACACACACACACACACACACACACACACACACACACAGACCCACACACACACACTCGCACACACATTTATTGCACTGACATACGCATCACTATTCTCAAGCACTCTGATGCAGTGCCAAGTACTTATAAGCTCTGAGAGGCCACCACTAGCGTTCACACATGGTATGTAGTACCACACACACACACACACACACACACACACACACACACACACAGAGCCCATCTTCTTCTGATTCCAAAATATTTAACACCACACTGCCCTTTGAAATAAACAGCAAAGTAGTTCATATGTGGATATTAGATTAAATAGAAATATCTATTACAACACTTTATTGAATTGAGAGTTTCAAAAGAGCCCTAATTCGGTTCATATCATGCAGTTTATTAGTCAACAATAAGCAATTTATGTAAACACAGTCCAAATGAGCTCTGCTCCTGTACAACCCCCTGCAAAAAAAACCTCTCCTTTTTTGAAGTGATTTTATTTTGGGGTTTTATTGTAATTTATTGGCTCAAAGTACGCAATCCAGTGTTAAAACGGATTTGATATGGAAACCTGTGGGGACATATTAATTAAAATAGCAATCTAATTAGCATTCCACTGTGACTTAAAAGTTGAATATTATTAGCGCTCGAGCGGTCGGCCGGGATGAAACGAGCGTACATGACAGTGAAATTGAAATTCAAAGAGCTGGAGATAATGTACACACAGATCAAAAGAACAAACAGCGGGGAGAAAATAACACACCGAGAAGTTTCACATTTCCTCACAAGCCGAGTGTGACTACAAAAGATTTTTTTTTGGGAGAGGGTGGGCACTCCACACACACACACACACACACAAGCACACTCTCCAGAACCCACGCACACACACACCTTCCATTCACGTTCTGATCCGACAAAGCTGATTCAGAGTGCCGGTGATGCGTGCACGGTCACCATAACATCAACACGTGCGGAGACAGTCATGGTTTATTGAAGCACCTGAGCAGACAGAGCCTTCTAGCAATCCTCTCCAAGCATCAGGATGGAAAGAACGTAGCTACTTGTTTTGGATCGGTGCCTACATTCAGACAGATACATACATACATACAGACCACTCCCATCGTAACCCACCCATCCTCACAGGGGAGCATCTACTCATATCAGCGTTAACCTAACATTAACCTTGAGCAAGTGTCCTGCCATGTACATTACAGCTCACATGGCAGGGCAATCCATCTCTGCGGCGTGGGCTGGCGTTAATGTCCATCACCAACCCAACGCTCCAACATGGCTCGTTGCTTGACCTTGGGGTACGCCGCGTCCCTCCAGGCCCCGGGAGGGACGCCTTGTAGGCCAGTCCCGGGTGTTGGGAGGGCCTGCTGTTCGGCAACGTGGCCGGTGGATTAGCATGTCGTCCCTGCAGTGAGCCAGCCGCGGATAATTATTCATTAGTAGTCATTAGTGTGATGCGCTGGCCGGTGCCCGCCTCGCGTTGGATCAGCGCCAGCGCCCGTGTTCTGACGGGGGTCCCGGCCCGGCGCGGGTCAGAGAGGAGACGGTAATTGGGCCCACCAGTCAGGAGGCATTTTACCTGCCGCTACACGCAAGGTTAAGAGCGAGACGGGGCTCTGCCGATAGGACGGAGGGAGGGATACTTGGGAGACGGAGGAGAGGGGGGGCGAGGGGCAGGGAGCTGAGTGGAGAAAATGTTCCTTCCTGGACTCTGGGTTTCGCTTCTATGGACTTCTCTAAATATCTCTCTCTGTCTGCTTCTCCATCAGTGGGTGCCTAAGTGTGAGCCCGGCTATCGTCCGCTCTTTACAGCGATCTGCTTTCTATTGTTTTTCTCGCCTTCCCTCTGCTAGCCCCCTCTCTTTTTCTCAGCCCAGCTCTGTACATTTCCATTCAACGTTTTTTTTTTCTTTTTTCTCACAACCCCTCTCTTATTTGTTCGTTTCAATGTTCAGTTTATCATTTCTGTCTGTTTGTGTGAGAGGAAAGAAAGCGAGACAGTGTTTGCATAGCACACGGTGCTAATAACGGCAGTTAGCTCGACATTAGCGGGATAATTGTGTAATTGGTAACATGACTGAGTGGTCCCCTCCCAGGTATGCTGTTGGTATTGTAAAGGACTTCAGCCTAACCGAATTAATTTAATCAGAAAATAATTACGCCGGCTTGAAGAGGGCTGGCCTAGATTTATCAAAGTGTTCCCTGCCCTTGCTAGCCCTTCGAAGGGAAAACCGTAGCAGCCTAGCGGTGAAAGGTAGAGGGTAACCAGGTCTCTCCTTAAAGCTGGCCCCAGCACAGCTGTCAGGAGGAATCTGACGGAGGAGGGATGGACAGCATTTGGGAAGGCCAAGTGTAAAGTTTGAACCCCAGCAAAGAGGAGATGTAGGAGTGGCAGCTCGAGCCCCTCAGGCAGACGACCCGGGCCAAAGGGACGATGGGTTGTCCTGTCAGTGACCAACGCTACTTTACCTTTAATTACAACAAAGACATTGACAACCTCTCCCTCTGCCCTACCTTCGTCTCGCACACATGGGAACACACACACACACACACACACCCACACACATGCACAGGTAAACACACACACAGACACACACACTCACACTTCCACAGACAACAGTACACTCAGAGGGAATGCCTGGCATAGGCTCCCTGTATCCGGACATGATTCTGGATTAGACAAATTCCCCAAACCAGAAGTGGATGGCACGACTACCCCCCCACCCCCATCTTCCCTCTCTCCTTCCTCCCCTGGGCCTCCGGAGCGCTCACGCTCTGCCTCAGATTTATGACGCGGGCCTATAGGTGCTCCTGACAGCTCTCAGATTGGCACAGAAGACGAGAGGGCTCCTTAAGTGAGACGGGTTAGCCGGCTCAATCTATCAGGGCCCTGTCCGGGAGGAGGGGCCCTGCCGG
>JAVQIZ010128773.1:0-15490 GCA_036023535.2 Galaxias brevipinnis | reverse complement strand
CCCTCACTCGAGAACAAGAACCCGAGATACTTGAACTCCCTCGCTTGGGGCAGCAACTCACTCCCAACCCGGAGAGAGCACTCCACCGTTTTCCGGCAGAGAACCATGGCCTCAGACTTGGAGGTATAATTTAACCAACTAAAATAAACTTTTTATCATCCTTTTAGACACCTTAGCCATGGCTGGCATGGCCCTGCAGTGTGTGAAGCAGGCTGGCTCCCAGGTGCAGCATGCTGTCACCCTTGAGTCTGCCTTGGCCAAGATCAAGCAGAAACTCCTTGCTTCCAGACGGGCTGATGGGCACATGGGCAACGAGTTTAGCACGGGCCTTGCCGTTCAGGTGACCATTCCTTCTCTCTCTTTGAATTTATGAAGCCTGTGGAAGTTGATGCGGTTGCTAATAGGAATACTGTAGTTTGATTTTGGAGTTTGTTTTATTTAGGCCCTATTGGCAATGGGTAGCCCTGTTGCAGAGTGTGCTTCATCGATGGAAGCTATGAGGGCTGACTCCATAAAGAAAACATACCACAACCCCATGGCTATGTCCCAGACTCTTCCCGCCCTCCAGCAGAAAAGCTATCTGCAGGTCAGAAACAAGCAGTGCCTCGGCGAGGAGGGCAAGTACAATCATTATACTAATGAAACACAATATTTACCAAGGATTTATGGGTCAGATCTCTATACTTATTTTTGTTGTGTTTTCCCATTTCAGATACCCTGGTCCTAGAGCCTAGGCAACCTGTGGTGGCATTACCAAGTCAGCCCAAAGTTGCACTAACTGTGGAGGTGGTCAAATCCGATGGCACCACTTCGATATTTTCTGTAGATGTTCCAAAGGACACCTCTCTGGCGGATGCCCTAGAACTCCTTCAGAACAAAAACAATGGCTTCACGTGAGTCAATGTGCAAATGTTTTATTCTGCTCACTTTTTTTGTATTTTAGATTGTCCAAGTACAGGTGGTAGCGCAGAACCATATGGATATTTCTGTGTTGCAGGTTTGAGAAGGAGTCCAGTCTGTGGGGACCCTTCCTTAGCATAGTAAATGGAGAACGAGCCCGACAAATTGACCGTAGGTACTGGCACCTTACCTCAGATGGCTCTGCTCTCAACCAAGGTGAGGATACAACTATGTGCATGACTGAGTTGAAACACACACATTTTCATTAGGCCTATACATTTAGAAAGGAGACCGGTATAGTGAATTGTATGCTTCCATTTTGTGTACTTTGATATATAACGAACAAAGCTTCAGTGATTATGTTTTGTCTCTTTTAGGTATCAAGGATTTCAAGATTGAGGTAGCTCAGAAGATCACCATCAAAAACTCTATTTACTAAGGAACAATATCACTGCACATTGACTGATGTAGGGTTACAATAGAAAGTAATTAGTTCACCTTTTCTCCTATGACCATGAATATCAGAGGCAGTTTGGTAACAATACAACTGGATATTTTCTTCAACGTTTTATCTAGCAACATTCCAGTTTGATTATTGAGATTGATTCCAGACAGGAGGGGACTGCCTGTAAGGGAGAACAATTATATATTTGATTAGAATGTAATTTTAAGATTAAGATGCTGACGCCTGCCTACTCCGTGAAGCACAATTATTCTGGTGTTGGATTTTTGTCCCTTTTTTTTTTTTGTTTGGTTTAAAATGTTTTTTGAATAATAAAAGATTTAAAGATCGACTGTTTTTTTCGGATTGAACATAACTTTGTAAATGGCAGTGAATATATTTTGGATTGTTGGCCACGTCTAAGCGTTTACATCAGACAATCGGAAATAGAAGGAATAAAAAAATCTAAACATCCGGTAATCGTAAACGAACATGTCTCCTGTCCTGGACGGTGATCAGGCGAAATGACAGTTCCAGCATTACGGTACAGACACATTTTTACTCCGTCGAATACCATCTACCTAATGTTTCTATAGTAATTCAATTATATAGCAAACTATTACGTTTATTTTAGTCTGACTAAGGGATTCTGATTATGCGGGCATAGGTTAGGTAGTTAGCTAACATTAGCTTTGGTGTGCAACTCCGAAGTAAATATATTTCCATCCAATCATGTCCATCGCAGTTCTTTCCTTGCACCGACACTTGGTGTTGAACTTTGTTTCCAAATGTAAAACACAAATCGTTTCGACCCGCTACGGGTCTGTTTTTACTGGATCCATTAAGCAGGAGAGGAGACGTGGTTTAAGCATCTGCTTCGTGGGAAATATACCTTCAGTTTCAGCAATGTCAAGACTGGCAACCAAGCGATGCCTCTCGGGTTCACCAACCCATCATCAGTCAAATACTGTATCAGGTGGAACACATCATGTGAAAAGGGTCTCAATTGAGGGAAACATTGGTAATACTAAAATAACTGTTGTTTACTATGTAATCATATTAAAGTTAGCGCATAGTAATTATCGTATTTGATTGGGATCTTTGTTGGCTCTCAGCGGTTGGGAAATCGACTTTCGCTCGCCTTCTGCAGAGTGCAGGCCAGGACTGGGAGGTGGTCCCTGAACCTATTGGCAAATGGCAAAGCATCAAAAGCGGAGATTCACAGGTTTGCCATTTTATATCGTTATTATTTTACAGACGCTTTAACTCAACTCAAAGTAATATGAGCGCATGCACAGTAGCATGAGTGGCTCCCGAGGGAACAAACTCCAGGAAGTGTGAATGTGGTGCTCTAACAACAGAGATATCCAGGTCAATTTCAGCATTTAGGCTTTGTGAGTTGCAAACACAATAACATAATTGACGATGACTGTCTACTACTACTGTACCCCACTCTTTCAAATAGTTGTCCTACTGTTGTACTTGCAGGGTAGCCAATCCCCTAAGGACACTGTCAGCAACCTGCTGCAAATGATGTACCAAGACCCTCAGCGCTGGTCGTACACCTTCCAGACCCATTCCTGCATGAGCCGCCTGAAGACACAGCTGCAGTCGCCTCCGGCACGACTGCTTAACTCAGAGCGTGTTCCCATGCAAGTCTTTGAGCGCTCTGTGTACAGTGACAGGTGAGTGGAGGCTGTAGGAGCAGTGAATATTACCGTACCGCTCAGATTATTAACAGTAGGTCGTATATAGAGTCAGCAATGGTACCACATTAAATTACACATTAAAATATTAAATTATGTGAAATAATGCATCTATGGTGCGTCAACACAGATTTTTGTTGTGTCCATTTCACTGTGTGTAACTGTCCTGTAAATATGATTTTTCTATTAATATATAATTTTTTCTATTAATCTGAAAACAAATTGTTGGATCCTACAGATACATATTTGCGCTGAACAGCTTTGAGCTGGGCTGTATCAACTCTACAGAGTGGGCTGTCTACCAGGACTGGCATTCTTTCCTGGTAGAGCAGTTTGACCACCAGGTGAAGCTGGAGGGCATCATCTACCTCAGAGCCCCCCCACAGGTATACATGCATCCGCTTCAATGATTATTTAGATCCACGCATCATGGTTCAATCAAGGCAAAGACTTTCATACAAAGTTACTGTTGTTTATTTTAATTTTACCGTGGCTGGATACCTGGATTATTGTCTGTGGGAAATTGTCATGTGAAATGTATTAAAACCATTAGGAGAATTCCATGTGTATATTTGTAGAACAAATGTGCATTTCCCCCCAGACGTGTATGGAGCGGCTGGGCCGTCGGGGGAGGGAAGAGGAGAAAGGAGTGGAGTTGGACTACCTGGAGAAACTGCACGCTCAACATGAAAGGTGGCTTGCTGACAAGAGCACCGCGTGAGTACCTAGCGAAACTCACTCTGTTGTTGTTTTGTTATTTAGAAATGATTTTGTGTACTAATGAGACTCTTTGAATGTGCCCCCAGTTATGTTGAAAACGTCTGTGGAGATCCCATATGATAATTTTTAAAGTGTGCCACAGAACACTAATCAATTGCTTAATACATATTAATAGATATATTGGTTCTTTTCTCTCTTTTTTAGCTTACATTTTGAGTGGTTGAAAGAACTTCCTGTATTGACACTGGATGCCAGCGTAGAGTTTGAGAGTGATGTAGAAGTGCGGCACAATCTTGTCAACAAAGTATGTATTTATATGTGTCTCTCCAGTGTCACCTTTTGTCTGATGTGATCTTTCTTTCTTTCTTTCGTTCTTTCTTACTTTCTTTCTTTTTTTCTTTCTTTGTTTCTTTCTTTCTTTCTTTCTGTCTTTCTGGCTGACTGGCTAGTAGTAACATCTTGTTATGCCTTGTTTTCACCACATGGGGGCACTCATTCAGCACTATTGTCACTAAGCTCATTATCAGCTGGCCTGTGTCTTTGATCTGGGGAAGGTGTGAATGGCTTGTGTACATACAGCCTGTACATTTACAATGTCAATGGCTTATGTTAATTTGATTTACATGTGTGTACTTTTATCTTGTTTGATGATTTTTGTTTTGGATTATGTGGGTGATACCGATTACATTACGTTTTTTTTGGTTTCCCTGTGCAGGTGAAGACTTTCTTCAGTGCATTATGAAGAGCTTGTTGGTCAAGTAACAACTCTTGCTACTTAAGCACCCATCAAACAGGGACTGTTCAGATTGTAGTTGTTGAACTGCGCTTAAGGACTTGCACTCTAGTTGTGAAAGCGTTCTGAGTCTTTTCTTGTAAAGTTTTAACTGGTTTACGGTTTGTGGATGTACTTGAAAATAATATAATGGTTTACAAAAGGGTATTTTAGATTGTAGAAGGGAGAAGTAATCATGAACCAAAGCTAACTCATTTAATGGACCGTATTGATTTGGAAAGGGCATAAGAGTTTCAATAGCTGGATGAATATTCTCTGCAGCTGGAATGTTGTTTTTTTATTTCCTGTTGTTTTTTACACCAGACTGTTCTCGGGTTATAATTAGCATTTCATTGTATGTATTAAATGTAAAAAATCACCATGGTTGTTGGTATTTTTTTTTCCCGTACAGATTTTATACATTCAATGCTTCAATGTGAATGCTAAATTCTACCGTATATTTGACCAATCATATTAACAAATTCAAAGTAAATTATTCAATAAGTAAATCAAAAACAAAAGTTTTGTATTTTTTATATTTCCTGTCAAAATACAATTCATACTTTAAATAACGATTTATTCATCAAATGTGACAATTACATTGTCCTGTTAACTGGTTTTTAAATGTACATTAAAGTGTTAAATCCAAGTGCATTAGTGGGATTTATCACAAAGGAATCATAGTAAGAACTAATCCATTTATTTGCATAAACAGTTTTGGAAGGACAATGACCTTGGTTAAATGCTTTCTTGCCCCTTCCCACCCCCTTCTGATGTGGTCTGAGGATCATAGGGTTTTTCAGATGGCTGGTGATTGCCAGGGGTCATCAAAGGGCAGCTGTCCACTATATAAAGACCCAGTCTGGAGGTTTTGTCTGTTCAGAGCTTCATTTCAGTCCCTGGTCAGCCACAGGAAGGAGTGCACCATCTCTCTTCAATTTCAGATTTGAATTACTCTAGTATTTTCTGTGCTTACATTTCTACAAACAATGGGATGTTTTGGATGGACCTGGATGGTCTTCTGTATGCTCCTCTTCTGTTGTTTGGTTGCTGGCTCGATGCACGAGCTATCTTATCACAGAAGCCCAAGTGTGCCCGATTCCAGTTTTGGACTTGTAAATTCATCACATCGACATCGTCATAGATACCCTATGTATATGATGCAGCTCTACCGCTCGCTTAGGACTTTGGACTCTCCAGGGTCCGTCGCTGGCAACGCCGTCCGTGCACGCAATGATAGTCCTTCCTCTGACGATTCCGACTCCGTCTTAAGTCTGATAGCAAAAGGTAAGATAACTTAAACTTTAGCGTTTAAAATGTGAATGTATTGGTTCTATTTTCAACAATATGTACTCAGGTCTTATAAGTTATAATTACTTCAACAAATATAGTACTTTTACGCAACCATTTGAGCCATTGTAAGTACTTGCAAAAAACATTTTCACTCGCATCTTTAATATTGTTTTTAATGAAAAGTCAGAAACACTTTCATGACTCCTGCACAGCTCTCTTTTTGAGGATTTTCTTATCTGCGTTATCAGATCCACCCTTTTTACAACCAATAAGTGTGACGATGCTTATTCGACTTTAAAGGCTTTCTCTGTTTTATGTGAGCTGGTGTGTGTATTAGCCCCCCAGACTCTGTAATGAGGGTTTTCAATACACATCCTGTCCTGTCCTCCCTCTCACTTCAGCGTTTCCACATTTGTCTATATGGCTTGGCTCTCCAAGCCTTCAATGGAATACATTTGTGTGCGTAAGAATAACAACTAATTTTGTTTGTTGATTTATAATTTGTTATTTTTTCCTTTCCTGCTTAGGTTGCCATCAAATAGGCGATAAATGGACTGTTACTTTCGACATGTCATCCGTCTCTGCCATCGACGACGTTCAGTTGTCAGAGCTCCGAATCAGACTCCCGGCATTCTCCTCCTCCAAGCGCGTCACTGTGGACATATACCACTCCAGAAAACATGCATGTGTGTCAGGCTCAGCACTGTGCCAGGAGGAGCGTCTCTTACTGGGCAGCTTTGGCGCATCACCTAACAGTACTAAATCTTCTTGGAAGGTTTTCAATGTCACAGCCCTGCTGAAATACAGGCTTTACCAGGGCGGAGTACCCGTGGAGGATGCAATGGATGCAGACCATGGGAGTGGGAATTGGGAAGATGGAAAGGAGGTTGGGAAGTCCAATCTCTGGTACTTGGGAAAAAGGCATAAGAAGTCACGCCATCAGACTGCAGACCGTGTCATGATGGTTATCTTCTCGAAACATAAGGCGCCTCGGGAAGGCCATGTCGCACATACTCTCATCCATACTGTGGAACACTCCAAATATGTCATTTTGGACAAGGTCAGCAGTGACACTGAAGGTAGACGCCACAAGAGGAACCACGAGAAGGTGCGACTGGCTGGTGGGATTGCAGCTACTGGATCACCACCAGAAGCTGTTCAGCGACCGCTTTGTCGCAAGGTTGACATGTGGGTTGACTTTGATCAAATCGGGTGGGATGAGTGGATTGTGCACCCAAAGCGCTACAATGCTTTCCGCTGCGAGGGAGAGTGCCCGACTCCAGTAGACGAATCCTTCCACCCCACGAACCACGCATACATGCAGGTAAAATATGTAAACAATTAAGAACTGAAACTACTTTATGATTATGTTTTTCATTATTATTAGGATATTGCGTTTTGCAGTTTCTGACTTTTCTTTTCTTTTTTTTTTCTCCCAGAGTTTGCTGAAACTGTTTCACCCGGATCGAGTGGCCCACCCTTGCTGTGTGCCCACTCGCCTCAGCCCGCTCTCTATGCTGTACTACGAAAGTGACGATATGGTACTACGCCATCACGAGGACATGGTTGTTGAAGAATGTGGTTGCCACTAACATTCACTTGTAAAAGAAAAGCCCCATGATTAAAATGAACACTTTTGAGGAAACAACAGGTGGAAAAAATGCAGAAGTAATGACGTTGGCTTTCGAAGTTGAATTGACTATATACAATAATGTTGAGAAGAGGATTTGAAATTACCGTGATAGACTGTATGAAAGGCATGAATGTGACAAATAAGTATACATCAATATTTTGTTATTTCCCTTAATGTTATTTTTTTATATTTATACTGTCTAAAATATATATTTTTGCAAAGAAAATGTGTTAAATTACTTGTATTAAATTTTTTTCTAAAATTAACTAACGTTTTTTTCTGCTCATAGTTGATTGCCTTTTCGGTCTCCATCTGACCTCATGTGTCTGCTTGCTTGCTGCTCATACAACTACAAGGTCAGAGGTTCAGTTCCCACTCGGATCATCCCATAGTGGAAATATGCTGTCATGGTACTGTAAGCCAGTGGCTTCAATTGTCCATTAAATAGCATCTACAGCAGTTGCTTGTTGAGTTAATACTTTACATGAAATGTAAGTCAATTAAAGACTATGCTATTTTTGTTAATCTAAATTAAAGTAGGTCAGTACTTAGTGTTGGTCACAGCAGGAGCAGACTGTAAATGGAGTTTCACTACATCTCCCAAACATGTGTATTGACCCTCAAACAATTAAGCTGTCAGCAGCCATTCTTTCTTACTCACACTCAAATACACATCTGTTGTCTTTTACTGCACACAGATTATTGTAAGCAAATGACTCCATTGCAAAATGGCCCTGTCAGGCTAGTTTTTTTTGTCTACACTTCAATAAAAAAGAACTGACATGCTGGGTGAAACTAAACCAGAGAAGCAACAGACATTTTGTAGGCTCCAAAGCAGAAGGGGAGGAAAGGAAAGGAGAAGCAATTGTTTCTTTGAAAAGGTTATGGGGGGTATTAGGAAGCAGAGGTGACAGCGAGGGAGATTGAGGCCTTAAGGCAGAAAGGGAGAGTAAACGTCTAGAATGATGGTGTTTAGCAACTGTGTGCCACAGAACAGACTGAAGGCCATGTGCAAATAGATTTCTTTCCGTACGTTCCAATTCCGCTTCCAGGAAATTGTACCATTTGCTGTCTCACATCCTCCGTGGCAACCCCAGATGACAAAGCAAATCGAGTGACATCTTTAAAATGTGTGGGTTGCAAAAAGGAAAGTTCCATCAGTTCTGTCAATGTTATCCAACATGGCTTAGGGTCTGACCCCTAGCTATAAAGAAGTCATGGCTGAATTTAAGGTTTTCAGCAAAGTATAAGTCAGAGTTTTACAGTTATTAGGAAATATATGCACTGCACTTTAAACAGAAAATACTTTACTGCCTTATCAAATCCAGAACAAATAGAACATTGTTCCACTTTGTATGAGGCTTGGAGTGAAACCGAGTGTCTGTCCAGAATGGGCGTGTTGGAACAAGCCCAGTGACTTGTCTTTAGCAGTGATGTTGTCTAAATGGTTGTCAGAAAGGATTGTAGACGCTGATCGGACAGGTGTTACGACCTCTCTAATGTGTCAATTCTATCACACACCACTACCCCCCTTTTGTTCCTCGATTCGAAAATGTCCTGTTGGTCAGTCTATCATATAGGCCAACACCAAGACTATAGCTATTTGGACTATGTATTAGGTGTTTAATAATACATTCTTAGTTTTTGGCAAAGTGTCCTTAATATCTTATTAAGAAAGAACATGGTACTGTAATAGATATGGAGGTTGGTTCTTGCTCTACCCTAATGTCATTAAGTCTCAGACTTAAAAGGTGGTTTAGAAATACCAATATAGCTGCTGAATTGGGGTTTACCTGAAGAACTCTTTTCAAATCTGTGTACCAGTTTGACAGCAAGTGTCACAGGTTACAAGGTCACAAAATCGGAAGTTAATTGGAACTAATTTCTGACTTAGGATTCATAAAGAGATCTCTTAACAGACAGAAACATTTTGAAATGTGAAAATTCCAGGCCTGGTAAAATAAAATAAAAAATCAGTTAATCAGATTGAATACATCAGTCTGCATGCCTATGCGCAACCTGTCAAATGGAAGTGGGAGGAGGGCTATTGGCAGGCTAAAGGTCAGTGTGTTGACCTCTTTCTCTCCCGGCTGTAAAGCTTTATCAGTGGTCCAAGCTTTCCTTGAGGAATTCCACAGATTCTCTCTCGGTCAGATTCGGTGACAGCGATCCGGTGACACACCATGCATAACACAAGCTCCCCAAAAATTATTAAAAAACTGTTTTAAATAAACGTTAGTAAACGTCTATTTTTTTTTTTGTCATCAAACGAAATTTAGATGCGAGTGTCAAACCTTTTTTGGCACATTTCCCCCTTTGTTTTAAGATAAAGTCTGCTGCTAATAAGAACACTATCAATTTACAATTGCACATTTGTAGTTTTATTACGTTCAATAATTACCACGGAATAACCGTTTAAGGACCATTTGTTTTGTCATACGTACCACCGAATTCAAACCAATACACTCTTTAGTTGAGCTCATGACACTTTCCAGATTAGCGAGAATCCCATGAGATCTGTCAGCAGATATAGGCTACATCCGAATACACATCAGTCTCTTGTTCGACCTGAAAAGTGAACCAGAAAGCCAGCTTCTACCAAAAAGGGATTGATTCTTAATGTTTATGCATGCATTATAAATAAATAGGAATAAACTGGATTTTCTTTGCTTTATTGCTTTGTCGTCTTACAAACCATGTTTTATCTGTTTCAAAATTTCTTCAACAAAAGCACATTTTACATTCCTCTGTATGACACTTGTGGTGAACAATATTTTTTCTCTCACAGCAAAAATCAACAAATAATACAGTATTTTGAAGGCAGTAATTAAGATTATTTCAATGGTATCTGAAGAGGGGTGGCAGGGTGGGAATAAAACTAGGGATAGATAAAGGTGATAAAAAAAAATCGGTAGGAATTCTCCGAAAATCAAGCACAAAAGTGTTATGCCTGTGTCTTCCAAAACATTATTATCTCTCCGGTGAGGGAAATGTTTGGTGGAGGTGATGAGGTTGTTTACAGTGTGTATCGGCAGCTAGCTCTGCTACAGAAAGGCACACAGATGTCTTCTAAATGACAACCCAAATCACATGCTCTAGTCTTGCTTTAAAATAATATTGCAGATCAGACCTACTTATTTTGCCACAGTACATCTGTTCGGAGAACTGTGGCAGTGTAAAATGGAGACCGTTATCCAAGGTGAGGTGGGGGAAGGGGGGAAAGCCTGAGCCTCTCTTCTTCAGCATCATGGTATTAATTGTAGTCGACTCACATCTTTTGATTGATGTTCACGTCGCCAGCTAGATGTCCATTTCAAACTGTGCGTCGTCCCCTTCAAAAAATAAATAATAGTAACCATAAATATTTTACTTCAATACCTGAAATAAAATTCAACAAGACAACAAAGCAGTGTCCGGCCTGTTTGAACAAGGCTTATGAATACAAAAACACAAGTTTCAATGTAAGCCAAGGTCAGACCTGTGTGTGTATGTGTGTATGTGTGTGTGTGTGTGTGTGTGTGAAAGCACGTGTTCTTACCAGCACCCTTCTCAGCGGGTGGATTGATGATTTTGTTGTTATTGTTTAGTGGTTCTCCATTGTGGGCCATCTCCTGGATGATGAGCTTAGAGGATGGACTGGTGACCCCTGGAATGTCGGGCAGAGCGCGGGGCGGAGTCCGAGCCACCGGGGAACTGCGACACTCCAGCAGGAACTTCCGGTCATATATGATCCTGGTACCTTTAGAAAGGGTGCAAAGATAAAGATTATAAAGAAAAAAAACGTTTTATTTTAATTTTTTTGCAATTGTAACAATCACACCATTTCACAAATGTAAGCTATCTTTATGGCAGAAAGGTGGGGCCATTATGCTGTTGTAACTCGTGTGTTACGCCTAATGATGTTGATATTTAGGCGTGGGGGTTTCCTCCAACAGAAAGTGAGATGCCAGCCAGCTGTGTAAATCCAGACGGAATGAAGGGCATATCTTCCCACAAGCTGCAGATAAAGGGCTAGACAGGGAAAACTACAGAACCTTAGGAGTTTGAAATATGTATGTATAGGCAGGCCATAAAAATATTATAATATAAAATATACAAAAACACAACCTATATCAATACATGGCTGGTCCAAATGGCTCTTCTTAGGAACACCAGTTTGACACAAGCACTCGTGAGAATCAATACTGTCTAAAACAATATTGCTTGTATGCCAAGTGCTTATGCTACATCTATTGAACTCCAAAGCAGTCAGCTTAGAGTGCTTGTTCAAAAACTAAGTAGAACCCAACTGCGCCAGGCTATCTATTTTCCTAGTCTGGGACCTGAAGGACCAGATCGACAACAGGGCAAGCCCAGGACAGCGTCACCACCAAACCTTAGTCATCAAAACTGTTATATAGATTCTTATGTATCAAATCATGCACGTAAGGGGAAAAGTCCCGTTTAAAAACAGTGTGTTGGTGTAGTTATACCCTAATGTTACATAGGACAAGTCTATAGAGGAATTCAGAGGCGTGTTGGTCAATGCTGATTCTGTTGTGACAGAAGATTAATGGTTAACAGGGCTGGCCTCGGAGAGATAGGTGTGATGTAGGCAGCGTGATCTTGCAGTTTGTTGAGTGTTGATAATCTCAATAACTGAATCACTGTTGTCAAGCAAGAGCAACGTCTCAGCTAAGGCCAAATTAAACGTAAAGGAAGTTAAAAGCAGCACACAAACCAATCACCTTATTAAAAAAGTTCAGAATGTAATCTGCATATTCTGTTAATGTGAAAATCATGAGAATCAATCTGTGCAGGTCTCTAAAGAATTTGCCAATTACAGGGAGTCACCCAGAGGCAACCCTTCAGGCTGTCAGCTAGCTGAAGGGCACAAGGGGGTACTAACGTTAGATTCCAAACCAGCTGCAACAAGGAAGCTGCTATGCTGACGCCATGGCAGTAATATCATAACACTAAACATCGGGTGCCATACGCCTCAATACTGCATTCGGCTGTAACCGAGCAAGCTTTTACATTTGACATTGCATTGACAGGCTAAATAAACACTCTGAATTAAAGCAATATCATTGACAATGTATGTGGCCTTTGACTTCAACTGACTGACAGCAGCCTGGCCTAATGTTACAATTCAAAGGCTTCCTGCAAATAATTCACAGGTTTGCAAGTATGCAATGAATAACATTTTAGGACTAAAACTGGTTCAAGTCAACATTGGCCGCATTACTTTTAAAAGTGGAGTTTTCCCAAATGCAACTTGCACAACTGTTTTCTAGCTAGGCTCACCTCCTGGGGTTGTACTGAAAAGCGTCCCTCCGGGAGTAGTGGAGTAGTCATGGGGCATGTGCGCCGAGTCGTTTATGGTCACCCTCCTGGTCGGAATAGCCTTGGTAGTGGTTGTCTGAAAGCCTGTAGACATTTTTATTTCCTTTAATAAGCTATCTATCTAGCAAAAAACGGAAAAAGAAATAGACAACAAAGAAATCCTGGATTAGCAAACAACAAAGCAAGCCCCGCGCTTGTTGTTGTTTTTCAGCTACTGCTTTGGCTCACTTTCCGTTGTTAAATACAAAATAAATACCTCTCTTTTTCATAATAAGTGCAAACAATGGTATAATAACTAAACTATTCACATTCCAACACGCACTCTGGTAGAACAGGCTAGGTTCTTTATTAAAGGACCTTAGCACATGTTCTTCACCCACTCCCTGCACGCACCCAAAAACACATACAGACAGGAAAACGATGTTGAGCAGAGCTACACCAAATTGTGACTATTTCGCCCCCTATAGTTTCATAATCATACTACACACAAAAGCAAACACACGTCAACCTGTTTACTGTGATACTAGGAATGACAAATCTGCTCACTCTGAGACTGACATGACAATATCCAATGCCAAAATAAAGTTGAATACGACGCAGTCAATACAAAGCTCTTCGCACAAGCAGTGCCAAGGAAGTGCCAAGGCTACTTTTAAAGTGTGCCCTTATGACATATTAATAAGAACACAACTTCACGCCTCCAATAACTGTGCACTTTAGTAAATAAATTGGATGTTTATTAACATATTGTAGGCAATTTGTTGCCAAGTTAAACAAGTATGTATCAGTTAACCTGCCATATTGGACCTTTAAAAACTAGAAATAAATATAATTCTCTGCTATCACCTCAGTATTTCCCACTGTTATGCAAATAACACTCTAATCATCTTTCAGAAACTCATACAAACACAAATACATTTAATTTCTTTATTAATTTTGTAAATGTTGAGCTGGTGTACAGGGTAAATTGTTTATAGATGTCTTCAGACTTCATTTGATTAAAAGGCTTTTACATGTATTTTTTTTTTAATCCATAGTTGATCTCTTTATAACAATAAAAAAAAGCAAACAAAAAAAAGTTAAAATACCCATGAGGCCCCTATGTATCCCCAGGTTGCAGGCATTACCCAGAGCTCAACAGTCTCTCAGCAGCTATAGCTGCATGATGCTGAAAGTACATCCATAACATAATTTTAATCCCAGTTGACAAGTAAGGGTGCATAGCATTCTAAGTAAATATATATTTTCATATATTTCATATATATAGTCTTTTATATTAAAAACATTTTCTGTGCATGTGCGCAGTTGCATTCCTTAGTATTGAGTAATATGCTATTGCGTTAATAATGTCTTCAATCCATTCTAAAGGAGTATACATGTGATCTCTAGTTTTTGCAACAGCTAGTATTTTTGCATGAACTCGGTGGTGTATGTCGTCACTTTAGGAGTCCCTCCGTTCAGGGACTTTTGATATGGTCAGGGACCATTTGATAAGTCTCAAGTATTAGCCACTCCTCCCTCTACCCTCACTCCTATGAACTCCGCTCCAACTGTCACCACTGGGAAGCCTTGGAACTGGCTCGATGTCTCATTTGGTAGGGAGCAGTGATGAATCAGGGGTGGGCTGTGTTGGGGAAAGATGCTTGTTGTCTCGAGTAGCCTAGCCAGTGAAACCATCGCTTTTGACCATACAGAGACATATGGTCCTTTGTCCAAGGTGATTGCATTATCATCCAGGCTGCTTTCCCTAGCAACCACAACATCCCCTCTTCAGACCTCCCCATTCGCCATCCTCGGGATGTCACATCCACATTGGATGAACTCATAATATGAGGCCTGGGTAAAAACTAAAGTACTAAGATTATGAGTTAAATGGGTGCAATGACTAATGAAGCTCTTACAGAGCAAACCACAATCCCATCTACATAAAATCACACTATTGTGTTTTTTTTACCAACTCATGTGGTGGGGCAATAAAAAAATTGCTGTGATGAAGCACAAGGATAATTGTCAAAAAAAAAAAAAACTTTTGACGCATTTCTCAACGTCTCATTCTCTCCCACGACTTACAAACCAATGGGTCATTTGATTTTCACCTACATGTGGAATATGCACGTCTGTGTGCAGACACAGAAATGTCTAGTTATGAGCGACAACAAAGGTCCTGAGTTCCGATAGAAAAAATAGAATGAACAGCAGCCTGTCCTGATTCATATCTTACAGAGCAGATCTAGGTACCTATACCTCCAAACCTTACCTCCGACTCTTCAGCTATATCAGACCTTACATTCATTTTATAGGGGCTTCAAAGGCTTACATAACAAGGGCCTATGAATGGGTTTTTATTGCAAAAAAGTCTCACTTAAGTGTGTGTGTGTGTGTGTGTGTGTGTGTCTGATTCAAGCCATGCGATGTGTTGATGAGTTTTGGCTCCAACTCAGAATATATTTGTATTGAATTCATATTATGAGTAACGGAACACTTGTTGAGATAGCTTGACTGAAACATCATGAGTTTGAGTCGCATGACTTGTGCCTTTGTTATAATACACATTTTTTGTACACAAATCCCATTCCGTCATCATAGCAATAAGCATGAGTCCTAACCACTCATGCACACAGGACCCCTCCCCTCTCCCCCCCCACACACACGCACACACACACACACACACACACACACACACACACACACTTGCCGTA
>JAVQIZ010128761.1:0-50926 GCA_036023535.2 Galaxias brevipinnis | reverse complement strand
TAAAACTATTTGTTGAGTCTTGTACCTGTCCCCCCAAACTATCGTGGTGCACTATTTGATAAGAGTACTTTGTATCTTGGCTTGAGCAGAGATAATATTGCTGAGCTCAAAATATCTGTAGGCTGTGGGCATTATTTCAAATTGGCCTAATTTATGGCACTAAAACAATTGCTTAGCCTGACCTGAAGAAAGTTGAATACAATGTCCTAATATAGTAGAGATAGAAAATAATACAATGCACCAATGTATTACACTTTTTTATTTTATAAAAGTTATTAAACTATAGTTCAGATACTTCTGTTTCACTCAAGCGAGTTGAAGCCCAACGAAACTAATGAATGAGCGTATGTAAATCAGCACAAAGCGATTGGTTGATTTGGAGCTGCTACGTCAATGTCACAACGGACTAGAACCCGCCCCCTCTAGCAAAATGCCATGGCAATGGAAATTTCCAGTTACCGTACTTACTCAACTCAGTCATTTATAGGAATAGTTGTTCGCCGTTGAAGATCACAGTGACTGCGAATACGAGACGAATCACATCTCAGTCGTTCCAATCCGAAAAATACATCTTTACTTAATAGGTGAGTACCAATTGGGCTACCCAGATCACATCATGAGAGTGTTTTAAATTATCAAGACAATAGATTTAATGCAGAAAATGTAAGACAACCAGTACTTGCATTCGAGTAACAGAAGGCTGGTGGATGCTCAGACAGTTTGGCCGGGCTAACTTATAGTTACCAAGTTGCAATCTTGCAGTTTGTTTATTTATTTATTTATTTATTTATTTATTTATTTATTTATTCCTACCTTCGTCACCTATTTTACCTGTAATTGTTGATTACAGTGTCTTTCGTTATAGTATTTCGCTAGCTCCTATTAGCTTGCAAACTGGCTAGCCCGGGTTTCGTAAAGCAGAACCATGCCCTTTTGTGGAATTCCGGTATGTGAATAGACACGCCCAGTTTACGTTTACGATCTTGTGGTCTATTTTATTTTTTACTACTGAGTGCACTGAGCCCGCTAAGCCAAAGCTGATATTAACGTATGCGCGTCTACTCGTCTTACTAGTACTCGTTTTTTACTTTTCCTCTCATAAACGTGTTTAAATATTAACTAATATTTGTCGTTCCATTTCAAGGTTTCTGATTATCAACGATAACAGCTGTCAATCTTTTTGTCTTCATTTACCTTACTACTTCTGCCAGTCAACATGTCTCAGCAACAAATAAGGTAATTACCTCTCATTTTGACACGTTATTTATTTGCAGAGCAGCTACACAACGTATTGTGCCCTGTAATGTTTTGAAGCAATCATAAATGTATTTATCATGTGTATTAACTAATTTTCATAAAGCACGAAACTTTGTTTAAACAGACTTTAAATTAAAGTCTTTATTTCCATGCTATATTATTCCCATTTCAATGTTTATGTGTGGGTTGCTATGCAACATAACACTTGCATGATTCTAAACTGCATTCCCAATAAGTGCTGTTCTTAGTTGAAAAGCTGGTTTACACCACAAATATTTTTGCTCTGAATTACGATAAGCATGTTTTAGTGTTTTAAAAGCAGGTTACTCTAATAGATTCTTAACAGTGTTTGCGCCTATATACTGAATATTAGAGGCAACTCTTAAGTGCACTTTGTCTAAGCTATTAACATTCTCAAATCATCTTGATGTGTGGAATAAACTGTAGATTTATTTTTATTTTCTTTCAGTCTTCCTGCCAAACTGATCAATGGCGGTATTGCTGGCATTGTGGGGGTAACATGCGTGTTTCCCATTGACTTGGCAAAAACTAGGTTACAAAACCAAAGACAAGGCCATCAAGTCTATAGAAACATGTAAGTATTTTGGTCGTCTTAGACATGTGTGATGTGAGTCAGTGTGTCACGTCACATCCGAACAAGGATTACTTACTTAGGAACTAAGTCTTAGTGCTAGTAAAGTGATTAGTTCCAAAGCTTTCAAAATATAAACAAACAAAAAAAAAACATGTTAGAGTGTGCTTTGCAAGCCTGCTATAACAAAGTATTGACCAAAAACTGCACTTATCTTTCAAGTTTTTCAGATGACATGTAACTTGACATTGTGATAGCATATTTTGAAACTAAGTAAAGGCACATGAAATGCTATGAATTCCCCTTCTTCGAATTGATCAATTTGCTAGAAAAAGAAAATACTTTCAATTGACTGACTATGATAATAATGCCTGGCTCATAAGCTCCTGACAACTCTCGTTATACCTCAGTGCTCCACACACCCCACCCCAGTGACCCCACCCTTCTAGAGTTGATTCTCAGGAATGTGTGGTGGGGGTGAAAATAATTTGCTCTGTTCAACCTTTAACTTTCCTCTCCACTTTTAACCCCTTGATATTTCTTAGTCCTCTCAGATATTACAGATAGAAAATATGTCCCGAGTTTCCTTACCTTACTGCTACTGTTATTTATTTTATATAAATCTATATAATTGCACACAATTGTTTGTGCTAAAACTGCATTGTAAAGCTTAACTTTAAAAATGTATATTTATTCATATTCTTTCTTTTTTTTCAAGGATGGACTGTCTCATTAAAACTGTTCGATCTGAAGGTTACTTTGGAATGTATAGAGGTAAGGATCATTCATATTTTAGATTTAGGATAGATTTAGGTCCACATATTGCAACATATAAGCTTATGTATCGTAAACCGCAGACAGTGCCAAGCTAATTAAAAAATGTATTACAAAAGTAACATTTTAGTTTCACAATTCTGGTTGTGGTACTGCTTCTTGGTTGTGGTAATCCAAATAAATGATGTATTGTTTTTCTAGAATGTTAGATTTGCACGTTTTGCATTAGTTGCTTGAACTACTGATGTATTTATGTTTTTGCCATCTTGGAGGGTACCTTTTACAATGCCATTTTATTCAGTGCAATATAGTCACAAGTCTAAGGAAGATGAAAAAAATACTACATTACTTAACATTTTGTGACGAATGATTGGGTAATGGATGCTACTTTGAATAGGACATCATTGGTTGATGCTTACATTCTATGTGAAATAGGTTAAGTATGATCAATTGGGCCTTTAATTGTGGGGAATGGACCATAGTCAGGCTCTCCACTTCTGAGAGGAATGCTGTTTGTTTGCATCTGTGTTTTTCATATTGCAGACTGGGTCCCCCTGGGATATTGAAGGCTAGCCGATAAGGCGCAGCCACGCTGGAGGCAAATCATTTAATGGTTCTTACAAAACTGCACTTTTAACTAGGCACCCTTTTTTGTTTTTATGTACTTATTTGTTAAATATTGTTTCATCTTCTTGTGTCGGTGTAGCTAGGCTCTTTGTCTGCTACTTTTCCATAGTCCACATGGATTCTGTCCTCCACCCCCCCTTGTTTTTTCTGTTACTAACATTTCTTGACTGAACTTTTTTGTCTGAAAACATTCATAATTTGTCATCCTTGTAATTTTCCTTCAGGCCCATATGTTTTTAAGTGTTAGCAAATGTTAATATGACATATTAATTGGGACCTGTAATCCCATTAGAAAGTTAATTTGTCTTAACTCTCTGTCTGTATCCTCTTTCATTGTTTCTGGAATTGACTCTTTAGTTACATTCTGTTCTGATGTTGCATCAACTTTCTGTCAGTTCTAACCTCCTGTTGTGTGTTCGAAGCCATTCTGAGCTCTGTTCTTGTCTGTTACATTTGTAAAATTTGTAAATGAACTGTGTTACTGTTAATATATTGTACATACATAGGATAGTTGGATGTGAATGTTTGGATGTAATATTGCTACCTTGCACAGCAATCACAAAGTTCATTGTTTTGTCCTCAGGTGCTGCTGTAAATCTGACCTTGGTAACCCCTGAGAAAGCAATCAAGTTGGCGGCAAACGACTTCTTCCGTCATCATCTTGGAAAAAATGGGTAAGCTGTGACTGTGTGTATGCATTATATTATGATGTGGTTTTTAGAACACAATGTATTGGTGTGACTTGAGTTAGCGAGTCCCTCACTCCCGCTCAATCTGGGTAAATTAAGACTGTTGTTTACTATTGCAGAAGGGGATTGACAGTATTTAAGGAGATGCTTGCCGGATGTGGTGCAGGCATGTGCCAGGTTGTGGTCACAACCCCCATGGAAATGCTCAAAATTCAGCTCCAGGATGCAGGCAGACTAGGTATCCGAGTATATTTTTGTGTACATCAGATATAGTTCACACCATGCAATTTCGAGTGTGGTATTATTTGCAATTTACTGGAAATTCAGTTAGGCACATTCCCATCACTGGTTCAGCACTGGCTATATTGACCAATATGCTCATAAATGTACTTTTCTTAATGTTCATTCTGAACTTTTCAATGTCCTTGCAGCTGCCCAGCAGAGAGTGCCTGGTGTTATGCCTCCCACTAAACTGGCAGCTACCAATACTGTGCTCACCCGGTCCTACAACGTAATCCCAGCGGGCCCTGCATCCCGGGCTGTGTCCGCCACGCAGATCGCCAGGGAGCTCCTCCGGACTCAGGGCATCAAGGGACTCTACAAAGGACTTGGAGCCACTGTAATTAGGTAAAGTTACATGTTTTACAAATGAAATGTGCCTCTTAAGACTGTGAACAACTTTGATCTGGTCCTGATTGAGTTTTGTTTTTGTTTGTGTCTTTCCAGAGATGTGCCTTTCTCTATGGTGTACTTCCCACTGTTTGCCAACCTGAATCGCCTGGGCAAGCCCAGTCCAGATGAGGCAGCACCTTTCCACTGGGCCTTCCTCTCTGGCTGCATGGCTGGGTCCATTGCTGCTGTGGCTGTCAACCCCTGTGACGGTAAGCCGCTGGGGCCATAATGTGTAGACAGTGTATGCAATGCAAAATGTATGTTCTTCAATGACAAATTATTGAATCTAACAACATCCTGCTTTTGTTTTTTTATTATTTATTTTTTCAAAATGCCTTTCAGTGGTTAAGACCAGACTGCAATCTCTGACTAAAGGAGCCAATGAGGAAACGTACAGTGGTGTCGTCGACTGTGTGAGGTAAGCCTTTTCATGATTTGGCGGTGATCTCTCTCTGCTACTCCTTTGTTGTCGTGTTCACCAACCTCTTTTCTTGTTCTTCCTGTCCCGCTGTCTTGATAGAAAGATCATGCAGAAGGAGGGCCCCACTGCCTTCCTTAAAGGCGCAGGCTGCAGGGCGCTGGTTATTGCTCCACTCTTCGGTATTGCACAGGTCATGTACTTTGTCGGCATCGGAGAATATATCCTGGACAACTCGCCTTTCGGTCTCCTGTCTGCGTGAGACCTGTCGAATTTCAACTTTTTCTGACAGTGCAAGGGACATCATCTCTGGTTTTGAAAGAACTATATTCGCCAAAGCCTGCGTGCTACACACAATACAAATATATGTTGCTAAATAAAGTGAACTACAAAGAAGGCTGTTCTTAGTTTCAACTTGCTGCAGAGGCTGCGGTTTCTGAACATCCTGTGTGGTCGAACGGTTGAACAGCGCTTCCTTACATTTTTCCTTACACACTTGAACGTTTGCACTTGAAGCTATCAGCCTTGCTGAGCTGGGGACCGACTTGCATTTGTGTATCGGGCTTTCTGGGACAGCCCGTCTCATCTTCCCTCCGTGAGGGAAACGAGAGGGGACCAATTTAAATTAAGACAACAAAAAAAGATGACTTAATTTCTCATTTTCCTCAGTGTTTTTGTTGTGTGCGACACATTCAAGAAGAAATTATCTATTCATTTCATGTTTGTTTCACTGTTTTATTTTTTCACGTTGTTTAAATGCAATAATGTGAAGTACATTTATGTTTTGTACGTTTATGTTTTGTGTTACTTTATTGGCCATGTATCTGCAATCCCAGGCCTTCCATGAAATATATTTTCTGTTGTCTTTGTATGGTGACTTTTAGGGTTCTATGTACACCTAGAAAGTAATTTTAATCTTCATTTTAACTGATCTGAAAATTTGAACTTGACATGATGGATCAATTACAAAATATTCTATTATATATGCAGGCCTACATAAAGACTTGGTCTTGAAATTATTTCTGATGTTGACATTGATTTATTGAACCTCCATAGTTTGTCAGTTGCGTTTAATTGGTATGCAGTAAATATGTAATTGGTTTGTGTGTTTGTTGAAACACTGGGTCTCAAGTAGGAGTAGGAAGTAAGTAGCAGGATCTTGTGTTCATCTTGGTGCAATGCCTTACCTGTGCGGATTGGCAATTATTTCACATTGAGAAAAAGGCTCTTGGCCAAATGGCATAATTGTTACTGTGAAAAGACTGTTACTTGACTTTGGATGTTACTTGACTTTGGATGTTTTTAATCTTGTAACTTTTTTTTGTGTTTGTTTTATATTATATGTAACAATAAATAACAATGCATTATTTCGTTGTCTTTTCATTCCAAGAACTTTAATCCTAAATGCATAAGTATATCTAATATGGCAATTTATTTTTCTGACAAAAACTTAATTACTTTATTTTATGTGTATTTTACAAGTTGTGGTTTGTTTTTTCATAGGAATAAAAATTGAGATGCCAAATAACACATTTAATGGATTTAATTTAAAGTATACAGGCTTATCGAAATCTACATCATAGTATAATACACTCATATTAGAAAAACGTAACATTTACATCCACAATTGAATTGACAAAAATTTGCTACTTCACTGTAAGTTCAAACTTCATAAGCTAAAAAAAAATATATCTAAAAACCATTCCATTTTAATAACCGGAGATTTTCAAGATGAGAAGTTTCATGTTGTAGGGTATATTATGATGCAATTTATTGCTATTATATAGCAATATCTGCTATATAAGCTAAAGGGTGTTTAGTTTCAAATGTTGTGATATGTTGTGCTGACTGACAGTTCAGCTAGTCTAATCTCCAAAACAGCTATGCCCTTACTATAAATATTGCCTGACATCGGCCTGAATTAAATGTTGTAAATAGCAGATACAGACAAGCGTTCATATTTATATATATATACAATAACATTCCAATGTCAAAGGGAGAGAGTGGTTTTATGTGTTGTCTACAGCAGCCTTTGTGGAATGCGTTAATGATGCCAATGTACCATAGTGCCAAACGGTAAGTAAAAAAATCTGAGTGTAAAGAGTTATGGTGGTGGTTCACTTCACCCCTGTGCTGACCTCTGGGATGTGTTTCGCTTATAAACCTGTTAGTTTAGATCCTCCACATTCCTCACATCCAAATTCCCAGAGCTTTATATTAAATAAATATGTTTCCCTCATTCAGTCTTCTATTCCAGTCGACAGCTCCCAGTTTAGAGTGGATGGTTGGTTGACTGGGAAGTGTTTTTAGGCTCTGGACAGGACTGTAAGGTGAGATGGGAGGGACAGCTGGAAAGCTGGCCTGTCAATGTCTATATGACCTCCCTGTTGTTCCGGATGGCACAACACAAGACCATACTGAAGATCATTCCAATGACCTGTAAGATAAAAAAATAAGTGTTGTATATTTTCCGAAATACAACAGGGTCACAACAAAGTCCATACTTATCAATAAGGTGCTCGATTTAGATTGTATCGTAAAAAAAAGGATATTCCTTTGTTTTTAGAATTGTTCTAGGAGCAAGTATACAGGAGGGAGTTGCGTTTAAATTATAAAGTCTGTTTGACCATGACAAATGTATTAAAATCATAAAAATTCAGGTCATGGACATTGGCTTTTTGACCCTGCAATAGAAATTAGCCGATTGATATTTTGTAGGCCTAAAACAGAAATCAGATGAACACTATGATTCTTACTCCTTACCATCACACCTGCAACACCTATCCCGACATATCCAATGATATAAAGCTTTTCATTAAAGAATTCTGTTATTGCAGTGAGACAGTCCTGGAAACATAAATACATTATTATTATTGTTTTCATTTTTATTATATTGTCACAATGTATCAACTGCACACATTATAAATATGAGAGCACAGTACCTGCAGAGATCGTACAGATCATTTTACAATGCAATACTACCACCATGTGGACAAAACATGCTACAGAAAGATGACGGCAGGGGACCCTACCTGAATCTCCTCATCAGTTTCAGGGCAGAGGACAGTGTCACTTGAGGAACCACCACAGCAACTCAGCTACAGACAAATTAGTAAATAAAACCAAAAAAGAATAATAATAAGAAAGATAATTGAGGTCGCAGAAAATATATATTTACAATCAAAATAAATCGATGCAAAAATCTAAACTTACAACAGTGTGGTAGATCACAGCTATATCTGTGCCATTGTTATTGGAGCCATCAACAATGGAGCTACTGTAGAACTTTTGGACTTCTTCAACAATCTGGAAAAAATAATAATGATGAGACGTTCTAGTTGTAACTGATGCTATGGTTGAACTCAATAGCAGTCTCTTCAATCCTAGAATCCTTACTTGTTCCTTGTTTAAGAATCCAAACACACCAGCAGCAACCTCTGCACCAAAGACTATCAGTAGGCAAGCAAAGAACTGCAAAGCAACACAACAGAACTATCTCATCTAACTTGTATGCACATACAGGCCAACAGGCTTCCAATTACTTCAGTGATCCATACATTTTACTGTAAAAACAATCTCACATGCATTTGACCAAGCAGGTATATTGACGATCCTTTGACAAAACATCTCGGAAGCTTTGCGACATAGGAAGAAACACATCCATACTATACCCACCGATCCGAGAAGACACTGAGATTCACGCACAGCTCCAAAGCAGCCAAAGAAGCCCACAAGCATCATGAGCCCACCTGCACCAATAAGGATGTATACAGCTGGAATAGAAGGAGAAAGAAGAAAGGGGTGTGTGTGTGTGTGTGTGTGTGTGTGTGTGTGTGTGTGTGAGAGAGAGAGAGAGAGAGAGAGAGAGTAGAAGAGAGAGAGAGAGGGGGTTATAATACAAGTTAAACTACATATATTATTCAATCTAATAGTTCTCAATTAATGCTAAAAAGGTACAAAGGTAAAACATTTGAGAGAGAGAGAGAGAGAAAGAGAGAGAGAGAGAGAGAATAGATTCCTTCTTAATTGGAATATTTTTACATTCCTCTTTAGGGCATTTGGATATCACTACAGCAACAAGGGACAGTGTACAAGGAAAGCCATCTGAATCACCAACATCATGATTGGCTCTCCTAACTTATTTGTGTCATTACAATGTTGCCTCATAGAGGCAGTCCTTACCTGAATGTTTTACTTTGAGTAGTAATGACAGATCACAACACCTGACACTAACAAAATAACATTGCTGATCATTTCCTCTTTTGGCTTTTCATTTGAGAGAGTTTCATTGTTTTGCATAGCTTTTGCATACCCTCAATATTACTGATACGTTAAATAAGCAAATTAGCAACCAAATCCAGAATAAAGGAAGAGAATGTGTCCAAAGTAAAGCAGTTGGTGTCATGTCACCATATTAAAAGGGATTTTGTGCGAGTCACGCGTTCAGCAGCCGCTTGTACAGTGTTAGATCTCTTAAGGGCTTGGAATGGGATAAAAGGAGAGAGGGGATCAGTCTTTGTCTGGGCACTACAGTAGCATCCACTGATACAGTGAGATGAGATGGGGCTAAGGGATAGCGTCTTTTCCCCCCAGAAACAGCACCCCTCTTTAATTGCCCGGGCTTCACTAGGAGTACCGGCACAGTAACTGTACACCATCAAGCCGGTCCCTTAGGGCCTATGGTTCGAGGTGTTTGGGGTTTAATAAGAGACACAGAGAGGAACTGCTGTCGTTAATTGATCCACCTGGGATCAGGCAGCTGTTGTTTTCTTTCTCCTGAACAAGACAATGGAGGGGTTTACGAGAAGTAGCTCCAGTGGAGCCTAGTGAAAAGTTGAGCTGTGCTCTTAGTTGATCTCGGGTCATGTAACTCATCCTCACAGCTCCCGTACACAAATGCAAGGTTTTCGTTTGACAGGAGACACTTTGCTGTGGCACTCCCACACCATTCCACTGCAGACTCTATATGTAAGCAGTTACTGCATTGTACGTTCTCCTGAGCCAATATTGGTGTAGGTGGACATCAGTTAAAAATGCAAATCAGGGTTTTTGCGTGAGAGTGTATCAGAGGCATCTCTGCAGCCCAAGCCAAAAGTTCATGCACAGAGGCCTTTTCACATGCACACACATGCAAGCACTCACACGCACACACACACACACACACATACACACACACACACACACACACACACACACACACACACGGATGGCTGTTTGGCTCAGCTCAGCTTACAGACAGAGGCACAGAGGTGACAGAATGGAAAGAGAATCATCCATAGGGAATGCGGCCACCATGCCCTGTTATGGTATCACATCTGTTTAGTCTTGTAATGGCAGTTTGCTGGAAGTGCATCTACAGAAAGACACATCACTCCATTCCGCTGGCACAGCCTTGAGATAATATTTATCGTGTTGCCTAAGCTCCCACTAGAACACGATAAAGTGTGATCGATTTTAGTGTGTGACACTTATTTTTGTGTGTGATAGCAAAATATTAAACTCTAAATCTGATCAGGTATGACATTATTAAAACAGAAAAATAAGAGAGAGAGAGAAAATAAGTTAGCTACTAACATAGACAGAGTTGACTGGTACTTTAAATTACCAATCCAGGCAGAACATTATCATGTAGGCTGCATGGCCTGATTTGACATTCAAGTGGTTATAACACTCAAAGCCACATACCTTGAAGGGCATTTTGTAAAGCATTTTTTCACCTTTCCATGTCATAGCTCAACGTTCAAGGATGAGCCGTAAGAGGCTGGCATAGCACCATGTGTTTTGCAATGATGCAATATTATGTGATAGACTGTGATCTAGCTAGGGAGGCTGGTGTAGTCATCCAGCCCCGCCTCAAACAAGGCAAGACCCCTGAGGGCAGTTACTAAGAGAGGGTGAAGTCACCATTTTAGACCATGCCCTAAATTGAACTAAGAAGAATGGGCTTCATTCAGTTTCTCTATTGAGACATATAGATTGGATTGTATGGAATATTAGACATCCCAGTGCAAGATAGAGCTGTTACAAGAACATTTGCTCTAATATTGTAAATGTTTTATGGGAGAACTGTGATTCATTCACCGTCAATAAAACGATAAGACCAGGACGGGTCCATAAACCAGCTCCAGGTTAAAGACGGTTACCCATTTTCAACAGAGAGGATTAATGAGTCACTTTGTAGTAGGATCTTGAGTGTGCATACAGTTTTGCGCTAGCTATACTCAGAGGATATTTGTTTTTCACTGCAATCTTAGGGTGGACTCACCCAAGAAGAAGGTTTCCGGAGCACCATTGCTGGTTAGCAGCTTGACAGTGTTAGCGTCGAACCTAAGCCAGAGACCCACAGCCAGCACCAGCAAGCCTGATAGCTTGGAGAACACAACAACAAACAATAAATATTCTCAGTTTTTTTCAACCACAAATGAATTATAAATGTTTCCATAAAAAAAATCTGTTTTCCAACTACCACATCTTCTAACAGCAAAGACATGTTTTTGTAATATATATATATATATATATATATATATATATATGTTTCAGGGAAATTCTAATTTATTATGCACAAACACTGTGTAGGAGGAAAATGAAAAACCTAAATATTTACAGGTACATTATGTTAATGACGAGGTTACTTTGGGAGCGTGACGACACATCTGTGTAGGGAGGATGTGAGAAAACAGGCTGTCAGGAGGTGTGATAATGAATCTGGCCTGCTTCTCAACCCTAAAAGGACATGGCTGTGCATCCTTGCACCCGGGGTGTTGAATTGAATACACCATCCATGGATTGAAACCCAGTAATATAAAACCTAACACTGACTCAGACTCACCGTTTGCTGTTTAGCTTGATTCCTTTACATTCCTGAAAATAGCATACTGAATTCCACAAACGGAGCTAATCCAACTTATGTATATACTAAATAAATCAGGAATGCACTGTAAACAGATGAAGCTTTATCAAGATAAGTTTTAGAACTCAACGTTTTCAGCTTATATGTGAAATCCTGCTCTCTAAACGGTTACACAAAGAGAGACGGCAGCAGCACCCCATATGACAGCGCCACAAGCCCGTTGTTTTCTACTGGGAGTTTCAGCCAAAGGTTGTGCCAGTCTCATAGGCCTTAGGTGACGTAACTCACTCTGGCACCGACTACCCCTATTGGCACTGTACCCCAAAATGACACCGTATCGTACGCCCCTTTTGGCTCAGCTTACAACAGTATTGCTTTAAGTACCTAAATCCCACACAAAGAGATACTTGTTTGCTGGGATGACACCATTTTAGAGACAAGTGATTGTCTTTGTGAGATGTAGGACGCTGGATTCTAGACTGTGAAGTCCACACATTGTGCATCAATCACCGTCAAAGTCAATGATACTGTTACATTAACCATAACTTCATCTACTGTGGATCTTTTAGAGGAAAATTACTATTTGTTTACAGAACCACCCAAATCTTTCGGTTCACTTTGGCATGGCACAAACAGTTTTAGTAGCAGAATCATAATTTAACATAGCACAGGTGTTTGAGCTCAGGAAGTAGGATCTCTTTGATTATGAAAAGCATCCTTGCCTAAGATGAAGTAACAAAAAATGCTTTGGATTATATTGTTCACAGATGTATGTCCTTAAACACACTTACATCAAACTTATTTAGAATGATTTTACAAAGTGGTAAAAGAAAAAAAAAACATATTCGGTGTTACCAAAATAGTATTTTGTGCTATCTTGCAACATCCCCACAAAAAAACAAAGAAGCAATCAAAAGACAGCATAAGTATGCCCAAAACAGACTACCTTCAGACCAAGCTCAAAACATTCCTTGACTTGGAAAAGGAAATTCACATAATTCACATCACAATGCTAAATTGGTCAAGTGAAGATTATGGGAAGTGGCTGCCTTTAGTTATTTTGGAAATGTAGTAACATAGTGCAGTGCTGTGCTTGCATGTGTTATACAAATAAATAAATAACTTAACCAACTTATTCTGCAACTGGACATATTTACAAAACAAAATTTAAGTTCACTGGGATCTATTTTTTACTATTTGAAAGAAATGTTGAAAACTCATTACAGCAACTTTCTAGGTCACAAAGTAGATTTCATATAACAATAGAGGCCTACTGACCTTGAAGAAACTTAAGCTATCAACAGACTCACCTAAGAAAAACGTTTTGTGTGTGGGTGGGTGTTTATGTGGGTGAGTTTGAGTGAGTGAGTGAGTGAGTGAGAGAGAGAGAGAAAGAGAGAGAGAGAGAGAAAGAGAGCGAGAGAGAGAGAGAGAGAGAGAGAGAGAGAGAGAGAGAGAGAGAGAGAGAGAGAGATTGGTCTTGCAGATAGATACAGTTAATTCAAGTGTCAAGGATTGGTTTAGATATATAAATATATATAGATATAAAACTCATCGTTGTACATTTAAGCATGATTTACAGCATGTTCCGTCTAGCCTCCCACTTGCAATATACTTGGCAATTTAAATAGTTTCCTAATATGCCACCTTTTTAAAAATTTAAAAAGAAAATTGTAATTCAAATTAACCACGGAATCAAAGACGTGAGTCTATTATAAATATTTTTTCATCAAAATAATTTCCGACAAATAATCTATGCCATCAGAAAATGCACAATAGGCATGTTATGCAACATTAACCGTGCTTGATAATGTACAACAACGTGAATTGGGCTTACCCAGAATATGAAGTTGAAGATAAATAAGAGATATTTCACGCATTTCATGCCACCGTGCACTTTACTCATGATGCCTCTTGATTCAGAAATCCGTTTGTTATGGTAAAAAAGGCGATAGTTTATACCTTTATATCCCACTTCACGTTTAAAAACAAATATGGTATATTTGCAATTAGACCTCAAGTGTATGATATTACGACCCAGCCGCTTCACGATCCAAAAATGAAGACATTAGCTGGTCTACAGCGCACCACTCGTAGGACCGCCCATTCTGGAGTCATTGTCAAGCCCAATGAGGCATGGCAGAGCAGGTTCGCTGTCGATTTAATTGAATGCATTATTAGGCTGTTTTGTGGCCTACTGGCTGGACAAGGTGCATGAGACATAGTTGGTGACTTTTTTGTAAGTCATTATAAACCCTTATTGAAATGGCTGAAGACAATAACGTGAAAAATTCCTGCTCCTAAAATTAAACACCTTCCACTGTTTTATGTGAAAACATGGAATCTTTGTTTATCCTAAAACAAAGTGGCTTATTGTTCTTTCTTACAGATCATCTGCACTCCTTCACAGTGTAGACCGACTTAACCCAGTGCAGTCCTCTAGCATTAGACCAACAAATGAACATCATTAATAATTAATGTAGCATACCCTGTTGAAAACTGGACTCTATTCAGAAGTTTGGAATTCCATCACTTAGTCTGATCAGTATAGTGACAGTATTGCTGTTGCTAACTATGTTTATAGCAGTCTGTGACCAGTAGGTTTGAAAAGTGTTTTATTGTTCATACTCTATCTACACAAATTGTATCCTTAAAATTATTGTTACACTTTTTTTTGTAATTCATTGATAAATATTTCAACTAAAGCCATTAACGTATGGTCATTTTCTTTCACTTCTGTATACATTTAAGTGTGTTTGTGTGTGTATGTGTGTGTGTGTGTGTGTGTGTGTGTGTGTGTGTGTGTGTGAAATTAGCATATCAAGTTGTCACATTCTAGCCACTTCAGAGCTTTATGTGCAGTCTTTCTGAGCCCTCCTCCATCAACTTAAGTCCAGTCTTGTTTAGTTTTAGTTTAGTATTGTTCCCATGCCTCTGGGACAAACACTTCACTTTGTGTTGACTGAGCTGGCTGCATTGAGGAGGGATGCAAATAGTGACCCCTGCCGCTGTGTTAGGATATTAGGTTCATCAAACTCAACCACCTAAAGGAAGAAACAAAACATAGTAATTCCTTATCCCCCTTCCCACTCTCTCTTACATGCTATGTTTATTAGCAAGTCATAAGTGCTATACGTTTGTGAAAAGTTTTATTTTTTACCTTTCCTTCCTTCATGACTAGGATTTTATCACAGTCTATAATCGTGTGGATACGATGAGCAATGGTAAGGGTAGTACAGTCTTTGAAAACATCAGAGATTGTTTGCTGGATCAAACTGTCTGTCTCAGGGTCTATGGAAGCAGTGGCTTCATCCAAAAGGATTATCTATGCACACAAAAAAAATTGTGCTAAAGTTATTTTCTCAAACAGTACTCGGGTACGCTTCTTTAGTCCTTTTTGTAACAATGCAGTCACTAGAAAAATAAGTGAAATATCAAATAACAAAAGAAGGACTGGTAATGTTAAACTTGCTTTACCTTTGACTTTCGTAATAGAGCTCGAGCAATGCAGAGGAGTTGCTGTTCGCCCATAGAGAAGTTCTCCCCTTTCTCATAGACAATTGCATCCAATTTCATTGGCAGGTTAAAGATCTTTCATTCATAAAACAGAAAATAATACAATAATAATAAATTCACATTAAAATAAATACCATAGCATGCCATATGCACAACTTACTGTTGTTACTTATCAATTACATCAAATCATGTTGGGATATTTGTTTCCTTTAACTTCATATTGATTTTATTAACAATATAATTGGAAATCTGAAATTCTTGGACATACAGTGTTTTTCATGTATGTATTCTCTAGGGCTTTCCAGATCGCATTGTCACTGTAGTTGTCGAAAGGGTCCAGGTTGTATCTGGAAAATATTCCAGAAAATATTCTGTTTATTTGCAAAACAATAATCTATAGTTAGACAACAGAGCTCTGTTTTAAGAACATTCTAACTAACTTCAAAAACTTGTGCCATTCTGCCTCTCCCCTACCTCACGGTGCCAGAAAACAACACTGGGTCTTGTGGTATAAAAGATAATTTGCTGCGTAGATCCTCTAGGCCAATAGTGCTGATATTCACACCATCAATATAGATAGCCCCATTAAATGGCTCAACAAGTCGAAACAGCGCAACACCAAGTGAGGACTTTCCTGGGAAACAAATACATTTTTGTTCAAAGTCAAATTGTTGCTGTTCCTTGCCATTCCATGCCATTAGTCACTGATACCCATTTTCCACCAAGCAAGTTTCAGTGCTGGTTCGGAGCCAGAGCCAAATCTTGATCCCGTTATTTGCTTTTTCCAGCCGGCTCTTTAATGATTTTTTGCATAATATGTAGTAAATTTAATTTAAATTTAACGTAATTTGCCCACGTAAAGTTAGCATTTAGTTAACACCTTCGACCCAAGTTAACATAGGTGTCTCGTGTTGACAGTGTGTTTAAATATATTAAGAGTTGATAGTAAAAAAGCGCCAAATTGAGCACCTCCTGCAAGGTGGTGTACAACAGTAGTGTGTCACTAATGCAATTTTGGAGATTTCAGTTTTGACCAGGTTTGAATCCAGGCTCGGCCTATTTCCTATTATTTGTGTGGTCGAATATAAAATAATTTTGTAACTTGAAGAACTTATAGTTGTACTGTAGCCTACCAAAAACCATTCAATCGTCAAATCAGCTTTTAAAAATGAAAATGCTGACATTTGACACACTGTTCTGGAATCCATGCCACAGCTTGCTGCGCTCCGGCACACGCAAGCGCATTGACCCAAGAAAATCCAGGCCCAAGTTAAACTAGAACACCGCCATTGCTGTTGAGCATTGAAGTTGAGCCTTGAGTTGTTGCGAAAACAGTGACGTATACTGACGTAATGACTTGGTTCTCCAGCCCGTGGAAAAGCAAACGGTTCTTCTAAGGCAAGGCTCGCAAATTGAACCGAGGGTGAACTGGCTCTAGCAACAGCACGGAACTGCCTCTAGGTTCGTTTTGGTGGAAAGGGGGTATGAGTAAGTCATTCTCTAAAATTGGACTGCACTGTTGAAAGTACAAACGTATTTTCACGTTAAAATGATGAAATGCTGCTGATGTCTGACAAACTGACACTTGAGTTTAAGTCAGGCCTATTGTCAAATGCGCTGTACATCTGTTTTTGGTATGTCCTATTGTTGGTAGTGTCTTTCAATTGACTAAACACATAATTTGTATACATGTCGGTACAGTGTGTTATATGTATTTCTAATTTGTGAAGTCAAAATAAGAAATTCAATGTGCATCGTGTGTTTATATTTGTTCTCTTACCAGATCCAGTTCTACCTACAATACCAATTTTTTCTTCTGGCTGAATTTTTATATTCACTCCATTCAACACCAGAGGTGTGTTTTTGCGATAGCGCATCTGGTAGTCCTTGATAACAATCTCCCCTTTTTGTGGCCAGTCCTCAGGAACACTATCTTTTACTTTCCGGGGGGCTTCCGATTCACTTTCCTGCATAAAATAATCATAACAACTTAAGTTCACTCTTTGGTCCTGTACAATAGTACACATTAAATGCACTGAATTGCTAGAACTCACCTCTATATATTTCTGAATATAGTCTACTGAGGTGAACCTTCCTTCTGTCTCTGTAGCTTGTCTCACAACATTCTGAAGCTGTATTGTCAGCTGAAAAAAATTGCAGTATAGGACCAAGATGATACTCTTACGATCATTAAGTTGGTAGTGTATATTGGCAAAGTGTGACATGTATATCCGAATGATTATTATACCTGCATTACATAAGACAGGATTAGAGATTTTAACGATATGCTGATGCTAGTTGTTAGTACAGTAAACAAGGTTAGAGCCAAAACAAGAACAGCGGAGAGAAGATCCAGTCTAAAAGAAAGCCATCTGGTGGCACAAGTGAAGTGATTGAAATGGCTGGAATTGGAATCGATTAGATCCATAAACCTAAGGGCAGATAAGGTAAAAACACATGAATGAGTCTACTGGATATAACAGACACAATTATTACTATATCCTTAACCATACATTGTCCCATAACTATCCGAATATTTGATGCTCCGAAATTGATCATTCATCTATGACTTCATATTTAACTTTGAGCACTACCTTGCTACTGTGCTTGCTTTTCTTACTTTTTTGTGTATTGTTTGTTCCTTTCATAAGCATGAATGGTGACATGTCCTTGGATTGTTGCTGTGGTGTGGGAGATGACCAAGGAACGGCTTATGTTTTCCATGGTTCTCAACTTCCATATACCTCTTTGAAAAATTCTGGAACGGGATTTTAGGTTGACTGACTGAATTGCTAGCTCAAACTATTAATATGGTATCTATCAAATCCTGACCAAACAAACAAACAAAAATAACTCTTTGTTAAAGAACCTAAAAGACAACGAGTTAAATATCTCTGCTCATATTTCACTCACAAAACCATGACAGCCATTCCCGATATTAGTATGACGATGACCAACAATGACTGGGGGACAAACACCGAGGAACCGAGGATGATGACAAAAACACTCAGCAAGTATTGGATCAGGCCCCTTATGCTCACTGGCAGACTGATGTCAATCTCATCTTGACATTTGGAAAACAGGTTAATCACCCGTCCTAGAGGGGTGGTGTCAAAGAACTTCATGGGGCAACAGATGAGCTGAAACACAGAGGGAACATCAACATATCCTCTCGAGTATTGAATCCATTTGTCATGTTGTCACCATCTTGTGGACAGAGTGGACAGTGTTTGGCATTTGACATTTTGGCAGCCATTCAAATGTTGTCTTATGGATGATAAACGTAAACAATAAAATGTTAAAGTCTTGAAAATAACTCGCAGTGACATAGAGAATAATTTGTACTTACTGTATTAAATAAGTTTTTATGGAGAGTCGAGGCAGCTTTCAGGTTTGTTTGTACGAAGATCACAATATTTAGACCACTTGTCACTGCTATAGCTACAATGCTTATCACATACCAAATGAGATAATAAGACAAGTCTGGATTTTTTGTGATGTCGCCTGGCATTGAGCCGTGAAATGTTGAGGAATTGCCCTGTAAAACAGCATGTGAATATGTAAATAAAACTCTCAAAATGTTTTTTTACCTTGTGCCAAAAGTATTTGTATATTTAAAGAAACGATAAAAATGCATAATAGTGGTCTAGTTACCCCTGAACCTTGTCCAATCCAGTGTGCTAGCCATACGTTATTAAAGGTAAATGATACATTGACCGCAATAAACATTAGCAGGGACAACGCACAAATGAAATAGCCTGAAAGAGGAGCAAACACAAAGATATCAACAAACATTGAATGCGAACGGTAATAGATTAAACCTGTCTGAATGTTAATTTTTAAAGCAAGCCTTTGCTTAGACCTCCACAGGCATGTCATAATATTGTATTGGGTTTAACAATTGCTGATTAATTAGTAGCTTGTACTAATTAATATATAAATAAGAAGGCATAGTTTATTTGTCATTTGGCCCCAAAAATACGAATATCAGAATAATAAACTTTTTTTTCTATTCTTTTGCAACTCACTCATTATGGAAGTATTATAAAATTATCTTACCCCCTGCTGCTTTACAATAGTGGTGGTATGTCCTCCATGACTTAATTTCTTCCTTGAACACCTCATTGATTACAAGCTGGTTGTCTAACTCGTGGACAAAAATATGGTAAAATATTTGGGTAGTACATTAATTTGGTTTTTGAAATACAAAATGATCTGATTTGGCTTGGGAAAAATCCTATTCATATCTACCATTTTTAGCTGGCAGTGCATCTTCTGTGAATTCATCATCTGCCGTTGGTACTGTAAGTACACATGCAAAGGTATTCAAATGAAACAATTACATCAGACCTTTCAATTACTCTCATGTCTAGAGCAATATTACTGCTTTGACATGTTATCCTGGTTATTGTAAGCACTCATTAAGAAGTGCTTCAATCTTGTCCTAAAAGATTTTTAATTTCCGCAAATGTAGGGCAGATATTTTGCCCTGTTCTCTGTGGACAGTGGGGTAACCATATAGTCAGAACAAGAACAACATTATTGCTAAGCTGTGTGTTGTAGGGTCTGAGGAAGTAGTTGAATTCCCTTTAGTCTACAGTACTTCACGTTCTTTCTCGATAAGTAATCAGCTTGGGTTGTTTACCTTGTTTGTTTGAATGCGTGTCTGATTTAAATGATTGGACTCTATCACATTGTCTGGGATCCTTCATCTTGGTGGTGGGAGGAATAAGCAAAAAAAAACAACATAAACTCTCTGTCACAGTTTACACCCATCTAAATCACAGCACAAACAAATGTCATGTATACTTTTGTGTTGTTTACAGTAATAATGAGTTGAATCTCCTTAGCACACAATAGCTCACCTTTGATTGCTCCTGTTCCAAACTATGAACAAGCTGTGCATAATGGCTCTGGGATTGCATTAGTTCCTCATGGTTTCCCATCTCTTTTATCTCTCCAAACTCAAGTAGCATAACCATGCTGCAAAATTTAAGGTACTTCAAGGTACCAGAAACACAATGATTGAAACTCATTTTACCATATATCTCATAAAATAGATCATAGCAGATCATTCCATGTGTCTCATGAAATTTGTCTTTGAATACAAAAAAAACAAAACAAGGGTTGCTGTGTTAATCAAATCAGCCACATACCTGAATTTGGTGGGTGACCAATATGACAGTCTTCTTCTTTAATTCACCCTTTATACACTTCTCAAAGATGTGTTTACCGACGTGTGCATCCACAGCTGAAAGAGGGTCGTCCAGCAGCAAAACATCTTTGTTGGCATAAACTGCCCTCGCCAGACTCACGCGCTGCTTCTGCCCACCAGACAAATTAATTCCTTTCTCCCCAATCTTAGAATCAGAAAGGCAAACATGCATTACTGAAATTATTTTCTGAAAGTTGCAAAAATATTTCTTCATTTCCGTAGATCTGTGTGTAATGCGTAATGTCAGTGAATGAGTCCTAGGTCTACAATTACTGTATTCTTCAAGTGTCTCGTATAGCACCAAACAAAACACCACTAGCATCAAGTAGCAATTTTTTTAATTATATCAAATTGTCAAAAAGTAAGTTCTTCCCTCCACAAAAATGATAGACTTACAATGTGCCATGTGTCAAGACCTACCTCGGTCAAATCCCCATGAGGAAGAATCGCCAGGTCAGGCGCCAAACAGCAGCAACTTATCACTCGATTATATCTAGAACAGAGATGGTGACTGTTATTTCCTCACAGGTCATAGGCCATTCAATGCTTATAAGACGCAAGGTTGATAAGTCACGGTAAATAGACCATATTCCGATTTTCTTCTTTTTTGACAGGGAATAGAATACCTGTCTTCATAAAATGGTGCTCCCATTAATATATTGTCCATTACACTGCCATGGAATATCCAGGCTTGCTGGGAAACGTATGCAAATGAGCCCTCTGCCATCACTGACCCTGTGTGCAGCTCCATCTGTTTTAATAAAGATACATGAAGAAGAGTGAGACGGCATTGATACATATATCAAGTTGAATTAGGACAAATGTAAGAATTTTTTATTTAACTGAACTAAGCTGAACTAAGATCAAAGTATATTTATTTTATACCTTGCCCAGAATGCTCAGAAGTAGAGACGTTTTGCCACTACCTACATTTCCACAGACGCCTAACAATTTACCCTTGAATGCAAAACCAGAAAGCAGAAAATGAAAACGAAAAATCAAAACAATCAATGCAAATATCTTTGGCATAATAAAATGGTAAATATGTAAAGAAAATTTTATTATTTGGGATATTTTATTTAGTCTGACAGTGTGTGTCTTTGTGTTACTTCTTTATGAAATGTATCTATTGTTAACCGTCTGCTCTTCGCTTGACCCCTAGAGTGAACTCTATACCTTTTTGAGACTGAATGAGATGTTTTTCAGCGGAATAATTTTTGAGGTAATCTCTTCTCCCTTATCCTTGTCATTATTGGTGGTGGCTCCAGGTTGTTGGGAATGGTTCTCGTACAGAGGCCAAGACAGAGAGGCATCCTTCAGGACTACAGCATGAGGGGTCCCTCTGACCTTTTCCAAATAAGGCCCAGGGTTCTTGAGCAACAGGATCCTCTAAATTTTATTATAAGAGAAAGAATTTTTCGTATGTTGTTGATGTCCACTGTTCATAAAAATCATTAAGTAAAACCCAAAGTAATTTAAAAATAAATCAAAGGCTCAAAATAGATTTTTCAATATATCAAACAAAGACCGTTGGTAGAACTTCTTTACGCACTGTTAAAGCTTGGCAAAAACAAACATGTATTAATTAACCTAAAAAAACAGGTTCTAAAAATGTACAGGGCCAACGAAAAGACACTTAAAAAGTAACACTTTCACCCATACCTTTAAACGGTTCAGTGAGACGCTTGCTTCAGTCAGGCGCTTTACAGCATCCGGGAGAATACTAAAGACGGATTTGATCGAGTTGAATATGGTCAGGACAGTAAAAGCCTTGAATAGAATGAAACACATTTTTCACTTTTTTTCTTTTTTCTTTTTTAGGACCATAATCAACTAAATGTTTGAAACATTTGACATAAATGACTCACAGTTGCAATTGTCAAGTTTCTTTTCATTTCTATTTGGGTGAGAAACATTAACGTGACAGCTATCGCAGGGAGCGTTGATGTGATGTTAGAATTAATCTCACGGAGATATCCTGTGTTTTTCAAAACCTTTTCTTCATTTGTCCTTAAATCTATGAATGGAAACAAGAAAATATAGATGTCATTTTGCATTACACACTATTTTTATAAATACGTATATAGATATGTTTATACCTTGAATTCTTTTTGCATATGAACTCTCCCATGAGTACATTTTCACCAGCTTAATGTTGGACAGTAGTTCTGTTGTAGCACAAACTCGCTTGTCTGTAAACACTACAACTTTTCTTCTAAGTTTTTTGAACTGAGAAATTACCATAAACTTTAAAAAAAAGAGAATCATGTGTTAATTTGATCTAAACATCCAAACTGCTACTGTTGCACTGGTCACCTCTTTCTGATTTAGATATGTATGGAGATACAAATATGGGTGCAAAGATAGAAAAGTGGATACCCACAGAAACCTATTGGTTTTGTTTGATGATTACCAGAGGAAAAAAGCCTAACCTGGATGGCAAGGAACAGAAGATACACTGTAGTTCCACTCAGTGCAGCAAAGCCCAGCACACCATAGGCAAAGGACACACATAACAGCAGTAACAGTGGAAAGCATATGGCATAGCTGGCATACACCACTGCCTCATAGACACGAATCCCATCACTAAAAAGCACGTTGATTATCTGCAAAAGAAGATGAATGTCGGATTTGGTCATGTTTTTATGCAGGCTATTATGGAATGCTTCAGGGATATTGGTTGCTTTACCTCGCCTTCAGAAATGCCGCATAACGTCTTTAGTGAGATGAGCTTTTTGTAGGCTATAGTGACAAAGGCACTCCTCAGCCGGAGGGCTGTCCTTATGTTGATTGCCCATAGCAGGCCAAGGAAAAAGGTCTTAGACAAGTCCGCCATGAAAAGTCCAAAGCACAGGCTAACACCTGTAGTAAAATCTGATTCTCGACTTTGAAGTGCCCGTAAGAGACTGGAAAGAATAAAGGTCTGTAAAAAAAAGTTAATACATAAATCAGGTTTTATTTATTCAGTTTGTTTTAGTTTTATGTTTAGTCAAATGATAATTGTGAAATTAGTGGACCTACTGGTCTCAAGAAAAGCGCTGCTGTGTATAAAAGGGATACCAAAAAAGCCACTATCATCCGTGTTCTAAGAAATTGCATGACCACCAAGTTTAGAGAAGCATTTTCTACTCCTTTAGAGTTCACTTCCTTGTCCCAAAGTCTTTGCAGTCTGAAGTAAATACACGAACAAACATTGGTAATGCAATACATATATAACATATTTAATCATACATGATGTTATATATATATATATATATATATATATATATATATATATATATATATATATGTCTATATATATATATATATATATATCTGTGTGTGTGTGTGTGTGTAAAAAAACTAAAAACATTTGTATTATATATCAGACAATTTTAGTCACCTTGTTCCATTTACTTCAGCACCCTCATGTGATGACAAGTTTGCCATGTTGTTTAAGTCAATTTTCTTTTTAAATAACTTCCACAGTATAGCTGTCATCCAAGAGTAGGTTGCAAAAGAAAAGAACCCAGCATCATCCACTGGACTTCTCCTTTAGATTTATTTAAACAGAACACTTTTTTTTAATTCTCAATTCCACCCATATTAAATAAGTAAATAACTTCCACACTTACTTTGAACTTTTGCGGAAAGGAATTAGTGTTTTCAAGCTTGTGCCATATTTGTTGAACGGACTCTTGTTTCTCTTGGGATCCAGGGAATCCTTCTCTGACATCCTTTTGCTGATCAGTAATAAAATGTAATGTTATCACAATTTTTTCACTACATTGTGATAAAAAAAATTTGATGAAAAAATGCATCGCTACAGTGTTCATTCACCTTGAATGTGGTTTTGAAAACAGTCATCTTCATGTTCAAATAACTTACCGCATAGATTCACAGTTTTGTAGGTTTTGTTGTAAAACCCAGAGATAACAGCAGAGTGTGGAGAATATTCCTCTTATTCCCAAGACATTGGATAATTGCTCATAAGGCAAGGTATTGCAGAGCCACAAAGCAAATAAAAAATTAGGCTGTTATTTGTCTCTCATCCCCCCACCCCCCCACCCCCCAACCACCCAACAAACACCTCTGTAGCCCTGGGTCAGATTGACAAACTTGCTTTGATGGTGACCAAACCAGAATGATCTAAACATTTGTTCACTAAATATATTATTACACCAACCTGTATGATTTGTGTGCATTTTCTGAGTCATGCCATGGAAACTTACATAGCATACAGCTCCAAAAGGTCTAGGAATATATTGACTGAGCTATATGAATACTTTCACCAGAACTTGTGGTTGAAGAAGTAATTTTAACAAAATAACTTCTCTGTTTTAGTTGTATGTATTCATAATTTATTTTGTAAATCATTATTTATTTTGTTGTCCCCATATTTGAGAAGGGGACCTTTACACACTTCCTCAAATAGTTTTTTTAACCACAACATCTAGTGACCAAATGCATAATACCTACACTTCATTACATTTTTAATGTTTGCACTTGATGACTACATGCTTAAAAAGCTTTATACGGTTACATATTATACCCCTATATTTGTGATAGGGTACTGGTTGCCTACATGACTTAATATTACAAATATTATTATGACCATTACATTACATAAAAATGTACCTGCAATCAGATTACAACTATTTCCATTTACCAATTAGATTACTTAACTCTAATGATTTATTTGCTACATGAAACTGTTTCCAATTTAGGGCACAAACTCAACTCCATAGCTGTTCCCCATCATAAAACATAATGCAATTGAATCTATGTGAGAACATCTGTCATGCATAATAGTACAAGACTGTTACTGTTAAAGAGTGCAAATTACACCTTTTTGTTTAGGAATATTTGTTCAGTCCACAGCAAATTGCCTTAGGCTCTTGCGCATGCATATGAAATACTTGCCGTTGTAGGATATGTTGTGTGTGTTTATCCACCTCTGTTTCTCTAAGCTCTCTCTTAAAAAATATTGGAAATGAATGTGGAAGTTACTTTTAGCTGTCATTTAAAAAGAAAAAGGATTACCATGCCACATTTGCATAGCATTAGCCTACCACCCAAGTTGCACTAGTTCCAGAGTTGAAAACGTTTCGATTTTTGATATTGGCAATTGGGTAGTAGCTTCAAATTATGGAATGGGAGCCACTTCGTAAAAAATCTAAATCAAATCAAAAGTCTTTATGTCTTGACCCCCCCTTGCATTGTTTCTTGATGAGGGTGTCAAATTCTCTCCATACCAGACAGTTCTCTCAATCAGATAGCACGGCCTGGCTTCTGTACCTGCAGGAGTGCAGGGGTTATAAAACCCTTGGAAGGCCAGGGTGAAAGGGTTGTGAAAGCCCCCCCTCCCCATCAAGTGAGAGAATTCCAGAAGGGAATTAAACTTCTCTCTGTTGCTTAAGAAGTAAGGGATTGTTGCTTAAAGGAATAACTGAACAAATTAATCGAACAAGGACATTGACAGTTTCCTGAATGTATAATTATTAGGGCTGTCAAACAATTAAAACATGTTATCACGATTAATCATATGGGTGTCCATAGTTAATTGCGATTAATCACACATTTTATATCTGTTCAAATTGACCATAAATGGGAAATCTATAAAGATTAGACCTATGGTTTCACATCGAGCCTTGCTAAAAGCTGAATTCTTTGGGTGGTGCCCCTGTTAATTTTTTAATTTGACTTTTCATTCAGTTGATCAATTATAATATAAATGTATGAATGAATTAATAATCTATTAATATTGATAAAGTGTTTATGAAATAACTTTACACATATCAAGAATTAGTAGACTAAGTTTTCCTCCTACAATAAGTTGAGGTTAAGTACTACATGCTAGAGACAGGCCCATTAACATTAATGTCACAATGGCACACTAAGATAAGCCATATGTACTGTATGGGGTACATTAGATGTTTGGTAGTGCAGTATTTTTTTTTTTTACATTAACACTGTGTGGGTAATTTAGAACACTAGAGAGCAGTATTTGGCTAGCTGCTTTTCAGTACTCACACCAGTTGTTGCCGCTTGTGTTGCATGAGACATAGTCCTGCTTTAACTTGACAAACTACCATTAACTGTCAGTCCTAGGAGACACCCATGGTAAATTGAGCCATTCGATTATAAAATCCAGTCAGCACTACCACGCTAACTACCCCTGTCTAGACATAGAAGAAGAAGTTCCTTGCGGTGATCAACACTGACATTGTAAGACAAAACCTTTTTGTTTCCTGACATGGTGATGATCTATGCTACAGTAATTACACCTTAGATACATTTGGTATATCTTACTGCTATGAATAAACTTTCAGAAATATACAAATGTTTAGAGAATCAGAGTTAGCTATATTCCTGAATTAATCCACAATTTACTGAAATGTAAAAGAACCCTGATCATCGCTCTGTTTTTAATATTGCACCAAAGCTCGAAATGTAGACCTGTGTCCTACCTAATCATATTTTCTTATGTGTAATTATTCCTTCATTATCATAACCAATGACAGGGAAAGGTTTGATAGAATCAACTCCATATCAGATGTTGTAAAGGCATTTCAATGTTTAATAAATAACAATATCAACAACATAACGTTTAAACAAAAGGATGGTTTAAATACACACAATTCTATAATATCTGACGCTGAACATACACTATACTTTATTTGGAGGGTTTTTTGTGGTGTGTATGAGGTGTCAGAATGGTCCAGCGATTTTGGTATGGTACAGGAGTGCTATTGGAGTGTGTTTTCGTGTGTGTTTGACGTGTGGTCACAGTCACTGCCTCCACGATTTGCGGCTGAGAACACAAACACAGGCCACGTTGATGCGTATGTGCCGCCAGGCCACTAGGTTTTTAAAGGAAGTCAGTGCTCGCACAAAAGTGTGCGAGTTTGTGCAATATGAGTTCCAATGTCGCCCGTCAATACCGAGACAGCCTGAGCCGTTGGTGTGGGCGCTGCGACATGTGGTCTCAAAAAAGTACTGCTTCTTGTTGACGTTGTTAATGTTGACGTCCGGAAGCACTGTGACCTCGTTCCCGGAAATGTCCGTAGCCTTGGTCTTGTCTCCCACCCAGACGCTGGTGCTCTCACACACCGAGTACACCCCTCGATGCTGAGGCTGTCCCGCCAGTCTCCGTTCCCTGCCGGCTGGTCCCTGCCGCCCTAACGGCTCACTGTTTGGGGCCTGAGCGCTGAATCGTACCCTGGGTGAGTGGTGGTGGCGTCTGGTGAAGAGTTTGGGGTCCACTTTGGACACAGTTTTGCCTGTGGTCCTGCTGGGGTCCTGCTGCCGACCGGAGGCTGGCGGGCAGGAGTCCCCTTTCATGGAGGACAGCGCCCGGCCGATGATGAACAAGAGCAGGACCAGAAAAGACGACCTCATGGGCTCACAACCTAAGAACATTAACCAAATAAGTGCTGTTACCATCTTAACATTTTGAGAGACATACACTGTTCACAATACAACTAGGAACAACAACGGTAAATGGATCTTGAAGATCACCTCATATTGTTGGTCAGTTTACTGTCCAATACACATTATATTCAGCAATAGAAATTAGTACGATAAATACAGTTTACTGCAGATGCAGTAAATTCAGTAAAAACACTGTTCTTTCAATCTTTATAAAGAGTTAACAGCTGAATTGCCTTTAAACTATTATAAATTACCCTTTTCTATCAGTGGAAACGTATCCGAGCTGCTGCTGGCTACAGAAACATCCAATTCATGTCAATTGAACTTAATTTATGCTTACAATTATAACATGACACTGTTGTGACAGTTTAGGCTCAGTCTGATGGCTATGTCTCTTAATTGTGTCACACACAACTGTAGTTTTATGGAAATAACTTACCGTACTCTATATTTAACAAAATGGCACGCAGTAACAAACACGTTTACACCTTAGCTGCTATGCAAGTAATTGCTGATGACACTTGTTCTTTTGTTTTGTTTAAAAAACATAATCTTCGCTGGTCACGGTGACATAAATATGCATCTTCTGATCATTCATAATGAGAGCTATTGTATCTCTTTAGGACTCCCTCCTTTTCTATAACTTGGATGAATAGAGACACAGTTGATTTCTCGTGTACCTGTGCAATGTTTGCAAGCAAAGTGTGGCCCCTTGGCGGGCTCCTAGAGCATGTGTTCACAACAGGTTGTGCTCTTGCTTCCAGCCATCAGGCCTGACTGCCTGTGGGCCCCATGCAGATAGGCTCTGCTATGCAGCTCTGCTCTCTCCTCTGTGCTGTTGAAAGATAAATAGAGGTTGTCAAATCCTGTTTTCAAATCCTGTTTTCACTGAAAATATAGCACTGGCAGATGCTAAAGTGCAATAAAGAGGAAAGATGCGGTGTGGTCTGATAAATTCATTTTGTTCACAGTGTTTTTTTTTCTCTCCAGATGACAATAAGCTACCGCTGGCAAACGCAAGGAAATACTTGAATATTTTTTTTTCATGTGAATTCATTGTCATTGTCAAATCGTTTGAAAGCAATGTGGCCAGAATAAAAGAAAGGATTTGTAACTTTGTTGTGGGGAAAAAAAGTGAAAGCGAGTCAAATGAAAATTGAGAGGTAGATCGAGTGAGAGAAAGAAAGAGAGCAACAGAGGGGAACAGATAGAGAATCCGAGAGCGAGAGAGTTTCCACGGCACCACACCACTCATCTCACCCCACAGCTCGTTACTGTCATACAGCGGGGCTGAAGCCATTATTCATCATCCCCACAGTAAAGAGAAACAAAAGCACTGGGCCTGGTTTGATATGTTCTTACCAGAGTTGAAAACAACACATAATCATAAAACACAAAAAAATAAACAGCGCATTTTTTTGCTTTGAACTAATAAGGTAACTGTTCTAGCTACTGATGGAAGCTGGATTAGCTCAGTGTATATTTTAACAGGAATGAAGTGGATTAGTGTTGGTCGGATCAGAAGAAAACATATTGGGTTGAAGGTCACAAGCGACCAGCACAGCTTAGGAATTCAACGTTCTATCAAATTCCACTTGATCCCCTTGCATGTTTAGGCGAGTATCTTTGGACAGGATGTCAGACATGTTATTCGGCAGTGGAATCCTAAGGGAGCTCTTGTATCCTTCTGTTTATGGCTTCTCTGGGCCTTCTCTCAAAGAGGCACAAAGAGAGATATTTTAATGCCTGCCAAAGTGACTTGAAAAAAAACATGGATGTAAAACTTGTATCTTTTGTTGTATTCAATAAATATTTTTTTATTTTATATAGTTTAATTTAGTTTAATTTAGTTTAATTTACAAGATTAAGTACGTTTCTTCAGGGCCCTGTGGAAACTGTTTTCAGCATTCCAGAGCTATTGTAATACTTTGCAATAATGTACTTATTTGTCTGTACAAGTATAGTTGTTTCTTGCCCGTTCCAATTGAATGCATGTGTATATTTCATAGCCTAAAATGTTTGCTAAATTAATGTAATATAAATTAATCTTCATTGCACATATAGAAAGAACAAAGAACCTTACTTTCCTATCATCAGTGTAGTGGACTGTATTGTCAGTTATGCAGTCTGTTTGTCCTAAAAAGCAAGGGGCCACCCACAGACACTGACCTACAACTCATTAGTTCTAATGGAGTCTGTTTAATGAAATCTGTCTGGCATGACTGTCAAGAGCTCACAGACTCAGACAATCCACCGTCTGCCAACCAGTAACAAACCCACCCTGTCCCTCATCCTCCTCCTTCCTCCGACTGACAAAACGCTGGCTTCATTCATCTGGTAAAAAGTCCCACAGGCCTCTAAGTAACCTGACCTGCTGTGGCCCAGCTCTCGTTCCAAATGCTGCAGTGCAATGGGTGACTTTATCTGAAGGCCACCACTGGACTTTGAATGGCACGGTGCTTAGTTGCCTTTCTGTGCTCATTGGTGCAAAGCGGCTTGCCGTAATGAAGCATGGCTTTATGCCGCCTTTAAAGGAACAATCTGGAATATGACATCGTAGTAATAAGGTGCTGGTTAGGCAGAGTCATTAGAATGTATTGCCATTCATTCATTCATTCATTCATTCCAGCTAGAGGAACACCATTCTTTTACTAATTCCATGTCTTTTTTGAATTATGAATGTGCATGTATGATGGAGGAATTGCAGAATTGCATAATGAATAGCCCATAACAACACTTGAGTTTCCTCAAAACCTCAGGACAAGCTGGAGCTAGTGCAAATGCGTGTTTTCAAATATAATGTTTGGCTACATTTGACTGTCATACGTCCTTTTTAGTTTTTTATGTACAGCTGCTTATAACAGTAACTCATAATTATTTTTGCAATGATCAGTGTCATCCAATCTTTTAATTTATATTTTGGGGTTGATTCAAGTGACCTATCTAAACTCTTTGTTACACTATATATCTGAAAGACCTCACCAATCACCAAATTCATTTCAATATCTTAATTCCTGTACTGCAGATATGCCATTTCATGGTAATGCCATTTGACAGACCAGTTGACCAATTGAAGATTGTGTCCACATCTCTACACTTGACTCTATGTCAAGTTTTACAAAGGGTTTGATTACCAAGTAACCTTCATTTGGGTTACTAGTTTAGACTTGTTCCCAAGGGCATTCACACATCTGTTAATGCGTATGTTTCTTTGTTGCAGAGTTAGTAACTGAGATGTGTTCTTATTACCCTGAAGTGACCTGTCTTAGGATAAGAGCCCGCAATTGAGGCATACAATAAATATTTTTAGTACACAGCAAATGGATTTGATACTCAGAAAACGATGCTATTTATTTAAGTGGGACATCAAATATTTTTATAAAAAAGAGAAAATAAATGCTTTATATTGGGGGATTGAGCATACTCAAGTTTAAATACTTTAAGTACAAAATAATTATTACTGTTTGTCTTGCAATTTCTTGCTCTATGTGCTTGCAAAGCTTGCAGCTTGTCCTAACCCAGGCTGGCTGGGGAGAGTGACCAGAACGAAACAGCAGACCAGAACAGGACAGAACTTTACGAAGAACTTCAGCTGCAAAACGTCTCCCGGAAAAGACTTAGAATAATATGATTTTAGTGTGTAGACATGGGAGCCTGGCCAGTGCATCTGTTGCTGATCCAAGACATCAAATTAGAATTCCCATGATTGCAGATACATAGCACAGCACATCAGCGCTCATTTCAGCCAAGACAGACTACAGCCTTTAATTGATTATTTTCCTGGCTCAGGATATATCATATGTTATGATTTGCTCTGGGGGCCTCAATGGTCAAATGTGTTGTACTGGGAATTCCAGGTATTAGTGACTGCACTGTCAACTCACCCCTTTTTTTGTAACAATCACTATAACATGCATGATGCATATTAGTACATACGGTTAAGATTGAGGAAAAGAATAAGCCAGGATTTCAAACTTGTGTTTCTTCTATTTTACAAGTAGCAGCCGATGTGAATTGGCTGAGTTTTAAGACTGTGTATAGTAACCTCGCCCAGAGTACAAGTTTAAAGGAGACAGTTTCATTAGTCACTGATGGCTGTGTTCCTTCTCTATACCGTGAGGAAACACAGCTGACCTCTGTCTCTGTACACAGTGTCTCTCTCTAAAACATCAAACTCACTGCAGCAGCTCTGGCCACAAGGACACTCCAAATTGGTGACCGTAAGATCCTGAGCAGATGCCAACTTTTTGTTTTTCTATCTCTTGCTAACATTTTGCGTCTAAATGCAGAATGTAAAGCAGTGTCGCTTGTTAATTACTTGACAGGCTACTTAGACATTGACGTGGTTGGAAATGTATGAACATTATGGAGACATTAAATAGTCTACACATGATCTGAAAGGGCACATTACCACCATATCCTAATAATCCCCATGCAGTCCTACAACAACACCACTTTTGCACTAATGACCTTTGGGGGTTCACTCGCTTCGTACAATTGTCTTTGGTAGTCAGGTAATTCTCTGGGAACCACATGATTGTGAAATAGTGATGTCTGATTGCAAGCAAATCTGTCTGGATCATTGCCAAATAGCTTTTCTGTCAACGATTCCGATTATGCCAAAGCCAATTCAACTATTATAGGACCCAACCTATGACCAGATGTGACTTTAAACAGCTGGCCACCAACCAGCACTTTAGCCACATGTTCTCTTCATCTAGATAGTGAAGGGATTTGACATGGTCTGGGTAACTGCAGCACTGTGGTAACATTGAAAACAGAACGAATCCACAGTCCCTTTCGTGTCAGTCAGAGTATATATCTTTAAACATTTCATCTATTAAAAGGTCAGGTCACAATGTGTGCGTGTGCGTAGAATTATAGGGGCTCCATCTGCATACGCCTAGCTGTGCCTCTGTGTATAGGTCTCTGAAGAATTACGTTGGAAACAAAGGGTCAGGTTCAATCAGCTTCAAATTGCTCGTTGTAGGTCTGCTGCTACGATAGGCTGAAAACAGGACTTTTTATTTCAGGGTCTCCGGAGTGGACCCTCATCTGGTTGTAGATCATGCTAACGATGTTGCTTTATTTCATGAGCGAAGCTATGCAGTGAAAACAAGCGTGGTAACCTTTGGTGTTTTCACACACACTCTGTGTGGCAGATTGTAAAGCTGTTATGTTGAGGCACTTTAATGTAGAGAGAAGTATTTTAATGGAGAATAGGGAACAGCGCCCTGTAGTTCCTTTGAAAATCCTTCCAGCAGATGTGCAGATTTACATTATGTCTCATGGCACTGTACACAACTGTCTTCAGTTCCTCTAAATATTGAAATAGGATCCAAAGTTTAGATGGCCGACATAAATCTGATCGTGTGGAACATCAGAGATGATTGCCCCTCTGTAAGTACAATAAACGTGACTAAATGTTGGTGATATAAAACATTCTGTCTCTGATGTACTATTTCACATGGATGCTGTCTCAGCCATCAGTTTCATAATTCCTCCTGTTTAGAAACTGTCAAATTATTGTGAACGGTGCATAAAGCGTTGGTTGTTTGTTACTTTCAAGCAGCTACCACACATGCTATCCTAAAGTTTGGACTCATGCTACACACACAGTGAACTGTCCACACAACTTGCAGATTTTTGTTACTTTTCAAAACTTGGTTATCAAGAATTTTAAAAATAATTTTGAGAAAGTTAACTCTCAACATAGCAAGTTCTATACATTGTTAATCCTAAACTACATCATTCGTATTGCATACATAACATTTTATAAAATGCTTTTTATGGTAGCCTTACACTATCACTGCCCTCAAAGAAATGTGAACAGGAACGCATACTTATTTTTGTTGGAATGCTCTAAAGGCACACATTCTGTTCTTCATGGTAATCTCTGGATCATGCAAAGGAAAGGAGGAGGTGGAGGAGAGGAGAAGAAGGAAAATATTACTGGCACCTTGAGACCCATTTTCTACACTCTAAACAATGCTGTGTCTGTTTAACTGTGTTAAAACACTATACAAAAACATCAAATATTGCCTCGGGAAACTCTTGGTTGAACAAAATAATGTGGTTTCAATACAAACTAAGTGTTTGGTGTTACAAGTGAAACAAGTGTTGCAACAAGATGTTAACTTGCTTGTGTGTGGAAGTTGTTTCTGGACTTTGTGTGTTTGCCAGCAAAAGCAGACTCAAAGCAGATAGAAAAGGAAAAAATTGTGGTTTTAGGGTTAAACTGAAAAAAAATATTAAAGGACATTAATAGATTACATGAATTGTTAACACATGAAAAGAGAAAATAATGAAAACCTAATTATTAATTTAGATTAAATATACTGCTTCAAAGTCACTCAAAGCCGTGTAACAAAGTAAGAAAGTTATATGATGTGTTAGTATGATGTAACTCATCCTCACCAACTATAAGAATATTACTTCTAATATTACATGATATAATTATTATATTTCCCAGAAAATCTCATTTTCATCTCTATTTGAATCTGACGGTTGCTATTGTACCTTGATGAGCCCGGAGCTCAGCTTCCAGCGTACCTGCTGCCACAGAGAACACATCTGATGGCAAGGTCCCATGGAGTGCTTGGTTTCTGCCTATTGATTTATGCTCCTTAAGAACTATGACAACATAAACTAGGAAAGAAACTGAGAAAAACTCTAGTTGTAATCTCAGAAGGAATAATGTAATTATATAAATTAATTACTATGAGCCTCATCATTCCAAATTAAATTTCCAGCCTATTTTTCATGCAGACTATGCATTTAATGTTGAGATCAATTATCTGTTTACATGACACAGAGGCATTTTCCAATCCCTATCTTGACTTTCTACAGAAAAAGGGTAGAGTAGAGATACATTTGGAACAGTACCTTTGGAATGGCACCTCTTCAGATAAAAGTTGATGCCCCACCAAAATGTAAAACATATATTCCAGTATAAATCCTCTAAAGATTATCCCAAAAAAAAGTTAATCTGCTGTCTCTAAAAATTTACTCCATACAGACTGCTTTGAGTACCACACTTGTTTGGAAATTGATTGTTCTGAAAGTTAGTCACTGGAGACCCGGAGACCTTGAATTCTTTAAACTGTGGAGCGTCACAGGTCCTAGTGCCTGCCCTTCTCCGGGGGGTTTGCTTAGCTGATCAAACTACTCTGCTCTTTTGCAGTGATAACATTGTAATTAAATAATTATATTTGTAGTGTACACTTTTGTAATGTCTACGATATAAGCATTGGATATGAGAACATTTCTCAACTGAGGTGTGACGACAAAGATTACCCAATCACTAACAGAAAAGGTTGAATTTGTGTAACTTGTTCTTATACCATAAGTCCAAAATGACTGTGCTGCTGTTATCTTATTGAAATAGCTCAATGTAAATGGAACCATACAAAGAGAGAAAAAATAGCAATTACTTTTTATTGCATTCCTTGGCTTTGCTGGCCACACACTTATTTAACTTTTAATGTGTTTTGTATTCTTTGCATTACCATGAATATATAAAGGTTAATAAATGTATAAATTAGCTTTGCTGTATTAAATTTACTGTACTGTATGAAAATTGATTTGGTTGTGAAAGTAGATTTTTTTTGCAATATTTTTGGTGTCCTTATGAGAGAACAGGGAATCTCAAATGGACATCTTGTTGAACGAATAGATGCATCTTAATGAATGAAAGGCACATCATGATTATAGTATGTCCCTAAAGGCACAGACTGATTATCTTATGTCCCTGATCATATTCAAAACAGTGAATGCTTAACATTTCCCTAAAATAAATCCATGGAACTATTTTACTCTTATGTTATAGCTTTTAATACAGCTGGAGGTTATCTATGACATATGGTTTCCTTTTGCTGACATGAATTACATCATATTTCTTTTCCTACCTTTAAAATGTTTCATTCTTGAAAGTGTCATCAATATGTTTTGGAAAACCAACTTTCTTGTTAAACAATAGCAATGTATTTAATTTAATCATTCATATTTTCACATAAAAATATTGCATACAATTATTAGTCTTCCCTTCCGATTATGTCATGCAGAATATGCAATATCCCAAAAATGTCTTCCCAGTTTCAATTTGTCGATAATGCCTGCCTGTGCATCTCCTTTACAACTGACATGACTATCAAGACTTTGATGGAATAAGCACTGTCTTGAGTTGAGTGATATAACTACTGCTCTTGTGTCCAGAATATAATGCACATTTTACCTTTAGGGCATCAGCGAGAATGATCTATGTAAATCAGTCCAGGTGGTGAGAGGGAATCCTTATTGCTCTCTCTATCTTTATCCCCCCGACTCCCCACTCCTGTCCTCTATCTATGTATGAGTCTAAATCATGGGATTTCTGAAAGCATTCTTTTTTATGGTTTCCACTCACCTCGGTAAATCAATAATGGATGGAGGATTATTCGAAACCATTTCAGACCATTCGCCTAAATGTCACAGCCAATGTTAAACATCTGGAATGAAATTGGTTTCAACATCTGGAAGCAAAATAGGCTTACAATATTACATTACCATTGTTCTAAAAATACATCCTCAGCGGTTAAGTGTGAAGAATATTATACAAAGCATCACAAGTTTTATCTATTTAGTTTGATTTACTTTTTTGTTTTACTATCTTTTTTCTACAGCATTCTTACCATAAATAATATAAGGTATCTCACAGTCAGAGGGACAGAGGGACATGTCCTTTGAATCACAGAGATTAAGGGAGAGATTTTAAGACCACTGTGCCAATTTCAGAGTAAAAAATGCAGTCACGAATGCGCCCCATGCTACCTGCTCTTCTCAAGCTGTGAGTGTGTGACAGATCAGACCTTTATGTTGTTTAGACTGCAGAATATACTTTCTGCTTGGGTTTTGTGAGGCTTTGGGGATCGGTGCATCCTCCAGATCTCATGTGACAACATCAGCCATGCAGCCTGCATTCTCATGGTATTCATCAAGACACTTAAAGGACTTCAGGCACCTTGGGGATCTGAGCAGTTGGGAAAGTGTGTGTAACTCACACCTAGTGAAGCCCAATGACAGGTCACATTTCATCCATGTCAGTTGAGTTCAAACATCAGCCACACAAGTAACAAAAGTCCAACTGTTGTTTTTTTTATTAAAAAAATTGGTTATTAAAAAAACACTAGTTCATTATTGTTTACATACTGTGACCAGCAGGCTCTGGATTTTTGACAGCAATAAATTCCTCATTCTGGGAAAATGGAAAAATATATTTTTTATAGACTGCCCAATGCCAAGAATTGTTAAACTCCCTTGTGACTATGTGATTAATTTTTTTTGAACATTTATGGCATAACAAATAAGATGTGTACTTTATTTGGCTATTCTGGAATTTACTTATCATTGTATAGCCTGAATACCAGAGAGACTTACTGTCATTGTGCAACCTTGGGCTTAGTGAAGAAGTCATCATAGATTGCTGTGCCCATTGGCAGGTCGCTCTCAGCCATCTCTGTGGAATCAGCATATTATGACACCTGTATAATGAAGGGTTGAAATCCCATCTCGTGCCATACAGTCAGATCTTTCTCTCCTCATTTGCTGTTCTCTAACTCAATTAACAATGCTTTTTTGCACACACATATTTAGAAACAAGCCGTACCTCTCTTTGATGTGTTCAGTGGCCTGAGAGAGAAAAGGAAAGGAGGATTGCACCAAAGGAAGTGATCTTTCTCTGATGTAAAAAGAGCACTGTGTGTGGGAGTATAAAAGACAAGAAGGATTACTGTGTATCGCGTGACCTTTTCTGTACCCCTGTTCTTGAGGACGGTGCGAATTCTGGCATCCAACAACAGCAAAACTCTCTGGACTAGCACAAGAGATTTTTTCTCTGTTTTTTTCTTTTCTTTTTTCTTACAGTTGTTTTGTTGTGTCTTATTAAAATTATTTCATAAACTTGACTTTCCAAATCATCTCGATCACATGGGAAAGTTTGGCCACTGGGATTATCCACATCTGGGTCCAATAGATAATATCAGCCAGCTCTGAGGCAGAAGACTGATCAGTGATCCCACAGATAACAACAGGAAAAGGGAGTGCCATCTTTATTTTCATAGATTGATTACACAAGTGTTAGGAAATAAAGTATATGGGAGTATCTGGAGTATCTACACAGCAAATATGACCCATGTTTGCCACTGCAGTTGGCAAACATGCTGTTGTTACATGGGTAAGATATGCTCACAAGATGTTTTGTTAGTTTAACCCTCCCCCTTTTTAAAAACACACACAGCAGTTTCTAGTCTTACTCCTTACCCACATTCACAGGTACACAGGGATTCCACTTTTTTAGACATGTTATTTGAAACAAATTTCTTTCCTTTCCCGGAAATGTATCTGAGGGATTTGTTTCTCGTATTACGTATTACTAAAAATATATACCTCTTAAAGATTTAGAATTAGTTTAGAATTATTCTAATATGCTGGCCAAAATTATTTACTGTGTTACGTTATGTGTTTGTGGGTCACCGGGGTGAACATTGTGTTGAGCTCAGCATTGCCTGGATCCAAAACAGTTTATTGGTGCTTCAACAAAGTGGTGACAAGCTGAACTAAAACCAACTGAAGTGTGCTGGCTTGGTAACAAAGACCATTTTAAACTGAAATGATCTTGGCCAACATAGTACCCTTCACATTTTCACATACAGAAGGTCAGTGCTGCCTGTGATTTGAAGAACCCATTATAGCACGGGCCTCACAGGACAATGCATGTGTTGTCTTTGAAAAAGAGCACCACTTATTTTGCACTCATCACTCAATGTCAGACATCAGGCTAGTTAGAATTTTTATTGTCTAGATATCTGGCATGGGGAAATATGTTTTTGATGGCTTTATAAGGCAATCCATACAGCTAAAAGTCACCATCACATGACTCCGACACATACAAGCGAGCACACTGACCAAACACACAATATTTACACATTTCACATCTTTTAAGCTCACAATAAATTATGCAAATGATTTGCTACAATCTAGTTTATTTTTGATCAACTTCTGATTCATGGTACTGCATTTCAAGGTGTGATTGCATTTCCCTGCTTATCACATGCATCTTTACGATGTGTATAGCATAAACAACTATGCAGTGCTGTTTTGCTCAGAAATACGTCCATAATGCTTTAGTGTGCAGTGGAGAACACATGTGTTTACATCTGTGGGGGATGATGGATGGAATCCTTCTTTGTATGGAGCGTTTGTTTGCCGTTGATCCAGTTTGTGTTTGGTCTGTAGGATGTTGTGTCTGGATATGGCTTTTAAAAAACAGGGTACTGCTGACAGACGAGGTCACCATCAGGCCTGATGAAAGCCTAAAGTTTCACAAAGAACGTGATCTCAATCAAATTTGTGTTTTATTTTCCCGTCAGGACAGGCAACGTTAGTGATAAGCTATTTCCTATTAATCAGTTTGCTTGGAAAGTTAAACATGGTGAGAAATTATAACATGGCGCTTGATCGACTTATTAAATTCTGTTTAATAGTTTCTTGCAACTGTCCAAGCTGCAAAGTGACACACAAACACACAATGTCCAAATGCATGTTCAGACAGTTGATGCTTGTGTGTATCAATGTGAAAGGGGTTTTGTGGGTTTTTGATGTCTGTCGGCCAGTGATTTGTGAGTCCGTACAATATGATCTCAGTGCCAAATCAAGTACGTCACTCTGGTCCTCTGCTGATATGCCAAGGATTCACTACCACAATAAGGGTTTGTGACATAGTGGGCATACTCCTTCAGTGTGCTGTATATTACAGGCCTGGCTGACGTCCCACTCTTAGTGCCTCAAGGCAACAATTTAATAATTTAGCCCAGTAGTTGTGTTGAAGGGGTGATATTGAATGGGAGGACAGCATAGCTTATATACTAGGCATGTTTCAACGACTTTTCCCTGTCACGCAGATGGAATGTCACTTTTTTTTATGTTAACATCTCAATTGAGTGATTCAATTTGATAATATAGTTGATATGAGCTTTGGTCTTGTAAAATTTTAAGAAAACACTGATCCTTAAACATTATTAGAAATGTCTCAAATTGATTGCAAAACTTTTCTTAATAGTTCTTATAATGGAACACTGGAAAAGGCCCTCAAAGGGTATCTTGGCCCTCACAGGGTATTGTGCCAACAATAATTTTATTTGGTTGTGGGATTAAATAACAGTCTGTCTCCTTCATACTGATCAGATGTTGAACCAAATCTATCTGAAACATCATCACAATGACAGTGCTCACACAGCATGCAAACTCTGTTGCATAAATTGTTTTATACATTTTATGTTGCACACTTTTGAAATGCTCCACTACTGTTTTTGATAACCACTGCCTGTTTGAATTGTAGTTCTCAGATCATGCATAAATATGGACTAACATGCTTAATCCATTAAATAAAACTATCCTTGAGTCACTTTGTGTAAAAAATAAAAAGGACCAAAATGGTTCTGACTAGTCTCTTTTCAAAGGCAGCCTTTCTCCAGCTACCTGTCCTACATCCATCAATCGATAGATTGGTCCTTGAAATACAATCTGCGTGGGGCGGGCTACTGTGTCCAGGAGCCTGGAATGGCTGGTCCGAGGTGGGTAAGTGCCTATTATACCAGCACCCCTAGGCAGTGAGGGGAACTCAAACCCCTTACCAAACCTATAAGTAGTATCAGGTGACCTGTCACCCTTTGAAATTGAGGATATGATCAAACAGTTTCCCATTGCTATAATCAGCCCAGCACTACCTCGGTGAAATGATGGCCTCCAACTGAAGTTGATTAGCCAGTGTGCCTGCTTGTATGTGCTTTGCTCCACTGTAACTGTGATACTGTGTTTGTGTTACATGTATGTCACAGGCTAAGCAAAAACAGAATAAGTCTGGACCGATGACCTCGTTTTTTTGGTTTTTCTTTTTTTTCTTCTGGCGGGGTTAAAAGTGTGACTTTAAAAGTGCACAAGTTTAACGTTAAAAAGAACAAGTACTATTTTATAGATGAGTACAGAAGTGTCTGTCTGCACATGGGGACATTTCTACTGTCAGTTCAATCAACGACATAGCATCTTCTGCTTTGTTGACAAGGTGGAAACGAGTATATTGGTCTAAGCTAAGCAAATCATCCCATTGGTCAAAAGGGAACGTATGTTACCTATTAGCATTAGTAAGGACATGGACACAGGACACATAGCCATCATTTTATGCGATGGCTAAGACTCAAAACTCTAGCCTTCAGTTCCTCCAAAAGGCACATGCTATCTCTTTGGTCATCTGAATGACAGCCCAGGCCAGTACATCCGCCAGGATACCCAAATTTGACCACCATAAATACAATGAGAAATAAATATTATTTGGAGAAAAAGAAGGGATTTTAGAGGTTTTCCTGAAAAACAGTATGAGGGGGAGGTGACTGATTCTGCCTCAGGGGTCCCATTCTGTCTTTCTGACTCTCTCCTTCTCTTCTTTTCATTTACTTATTTTTTTTCTTTCTGTTCATTGTTCTGCAGTGGCCATAGGGAACTGGAAAGGGAAATTCCTCTGTAATTAGTCTTGTTCCCCCAACAACAGGACTCCCTCGCAAGGAGTCATTCAGAGCTCAACAAACAGGGGACGTAAGTTGAAATATCTTCCAGAGTAAAGACCACATTTAGTTTTCTTTCTATTTATTTCTTTATCCCTCTTAATAACTACATTATCTTATTTGCAATATTATTTTCATGATATCGTCTTTTCCCATCTCAGTTCACTGATACCCATACCACGACTCAATCTTATGTGCTCTTTAAATCTATCCAGTTCCAGCAATGATGACATTCTTGTAGCATGCTTCAGAGAGCACTCGAGAGGCGCAGACGTGCTATGGCTTTTTCCTCAGAGTTTACATTCCAGCACTTGTATCATATTCAGGCTTTTGAGTGGCAAACTGCAGAATGCGTCAATACATTGAGAAGGCTCAATGTAATTCCGAAATAAGATCCCAACAGAGAAGGCTGACCAGATTCTAGAATGCAATTCTCTATTGACACTTCGGATACAAATGAGATGCAAGAATATGCTTTTATGAGATACCTGCATGTTTTTTTTTATATAGTATAAATTCAAATGATATAATGTATTCTTATTTGGATTTCAAAATTGGCTATGAGAGTTTTTAATCTTTTATCCAGTTCACTTTTATTGTATAGATTGTAAACCAACACCTGATTCATTTACAAATCGTTCCAAATCTGGACACCAGATGTCTCCAGTCTATGTATACAAACTTCCCTGCAAAGAAGCATTCTAAACAATATCTGAATGATGTACAATCTGTTTATGGATGATTTTCAGAGCAGAACATACATTATGTATATAAAACACAAGTGGATAAATGATCTTATTCTGTCTGTAACACAAGCATGCACTTTCATGCAATGCAAGATATATTAAACACTACAGACATTAAACACTGCCCTGCAGCTTTTCTACTGTCCACTGGAAACCTGTTGACTTCAAAAGCTATCAGCTTATGTACTGCTAGGAAACACACCGATTACTGTTATACGTGTCATCTGGCACAAGGTGGACTTCCTCAAGCCTCAAACTCTAAGGCTACTCCGTTTATGTGTTCTGCTGTGAACAAGTGTTTTGTCCAAACTGTCAGTCTTTGAGGCTATTCTCACATAAGAGGGTGGTAAAACTGTCAAAGAGGCAATGGTTACAAATCCAACCATTTATGCTTTTACACTCAGAGGCAGGCCTGTTGTTTATCTGTAGACTGGAAACAAGATAAGCTATTGCATAGATTTCTGTGGAGCGTCCCAGGCTTACACAGAGAGAACGTTTTGCTGCCGCCATGTGGCAACATACTTTAGTTGCTTGAAAAGACCTGGATTGTAAAAGGATTTCAGGTACAGATTTTTTTTCAGTTTTATATGATCCTCCAAACCTGTCACCTATGGTAAAATTTATGGTGTCCTTTTACACAAAGATGCAGTTCTAGTTAATATACTGTATATAGATATAAGATAAGATAAAGAATTCCATAAGGTATATTGTAACATATTGTAATGCCTAACAGTATATCTTCCAAGGATAGTGAAATAGTGGTAGCTAACCTCTCAGTACATGGTTCCGGGTAGTTGCCCAGAACAACAGATGCACACGCACAAACTATCTGCTGGGAAGATCGTATTTACCAGTTAATGAAGCTTCCTCTGTGAGGTCTGGTGAGCCTCAGAGCAGTGTGTGATGTGTGAGGAACAGTCGCTCCTGGTAGCAGTATATCCTCCATGGTTAAAAATGTCAGCTGAAGCGTACCATTCTGAGAAAGCCTCAAGGTGAGAATGAAATAAATGTATCCGGCTTTGACAGCAAGGGTCATGCATCATGTTCAAACTAGAGAGATAGCAAGTGCTATTCTGCACATGATGCCCAGCAGATACAGGTTCTTATGAGATAAGTATGACAAAGTATATTACTCAAGCCTTGTTGCCTTATTGGTTGTAGAAGAATACTGTCGAACACAGATATAGGCTTCTACATAATTTGACGTAGAAAAACGAACATATTTCAGAAAATAAAACATGCCATATGGCCACACAGTAGGAGAAAGCTTCCAACATAGTATGCAATAGAACATGTTTCAAGCAAGCTCTCTCATGAGATAAAGCTGCATATTAATGATAACTATATATAGATGACAACACGGCTACCTTTTATGTTATGCTGAACTGTATCACTGTCACACATGCGTTACTATGCCAAATGACTTTAGTGACCTTACAGTACATCATTTATTTTGTTTTACATATTTCCAGCTGCCAAATGATTAGTGCCATATAGTTGTAGTTTTCATCCCAGCCCCTACATGTCCATTAAACGTTGCTTTTAACTCTGCATTGTTTGGAACCCTTTGTATGTTGACATGGTGTCCTTTTTTTGCCTACCATTCTAATTAGTGGGCCTCTCTGTATGCAATGTGAGATAGGGGACACAGTGCACTAATAAGGGTGAGAAGTCTCATTACCAAAGGTTGACTTAAGTTCCCTTGAGAGTGACTGCAGCAAAGCACTAGCTTTGTAAGAACATCTGTGGTCGACCAGTCTCCTGTGTCTCATTCAGCCTTTATTTTGCTTGATCACATCCAGTTCAAAAATAAGTTTCCAAATGGTCTATTTTTCATGAGAGTTATTTGACAGCAAATGTGTTTATATACATATATGAAAAAAAATATGAGCATGCACTGTATTTTGTGTGTGGTGGTGATGGTACAGTGTTTCAAAACAAAGCCACATTAGTGTTGTCGATCTTGCTGTTCGTCACGCCACTGCTCTCAATGCACAGTTCTAATCTGCCCTGTCTTTTGTCGAAGCTCCATAGATCACCTGCAGTAGGGGGAGCAGTAAAAGGGCTTTCCTCTGATGGGGCTGAATATTTATACCCTTGTCCCATCTGTGCACAGATTCCTCCCTGCTTTTCATGAATCATTGAGCTAAAGCAATTGCGCTCACAGGCCAGTGAGAGTGAGATCTCCCTTCACTTTTTGTAGGGTGCACTGACTGTGTCCAATCACCCCTATTTGTTTGTGTTTAGTGGGTTTGTGCCAGTGAGTGAAAAATGTGAGTCGTTTGAAACTCGGAACATACAACGGGCAAGCTAATAGCTGTGTCAGAGTCTGCTGCTTCCTGTGCGATGCACTGTATCTTTCAAGCTCACTTTCTTCCAGCAATTTTGCCAGTAATTGATGGCACACATTCACAAAGGTATGTTTTTCAACTCAACAAACTAGCAGTGTTGAGTATACTTGTTTATACGAAAAAGGACACTTTTATTTATTTTATCAGTATTGTTAGACCTGTGTTAAAAGTAATTAATGCAAAATGTATCTGCAACACTCATTCTTCATCTTCAAAAGACTTTCAAAAGACACATCACACAGTTGTTTGTCCTCCCTCCATCTCCCCTTCCCTTTTAACCCCTCTCCTCCCCCCTCTCCTCCCCAACCTTATTTGTGATAGAGCTTAAGCGCTCTTTAGCCCAAATAAGAGCTATAAGCATCTTATTTTGCAAACATTAAGAGTCTTCGAGTGAAAAACGTTCGCCCGTGACGCCTCCCCGTGCCAACACCATTGAAGAAGGTTAGAGCCTAGAAAGGGATGCTGAACTGTAGTTTGTTTGTTTACAAAATGATGTGTAGTCTTCTTTTGAGGATAAGTACATAAAGCAGCAAAAGCCAAATCTACCACAGATTGATTGTGATTGGACTCTATGGGTTCCGTTTTTTAAGAGATTTGGGGGTTTGAAAAGAAATTACTGTTTTGTTATAACAATCTTTACATTTATGAATGTATCTATAATTATGTTCAAATATTGAGGTAGTCCTATTTATTTGTTTTGCAAGACTGTTCAGTCATTGCAAATTAATACGTAAAGACCTCCAGTTACTGTTATAAAATGCCCAAAATCCCGTAGCATTAACATCTGCATTCAATTTGCTATCAACGGCCTGCAATGGCCCAGTGCCTATAACATGTGGCTAGAGCACTGCGAGTCCTAATTAGTGTAGCCATAAAATAGATTGTACTCATGTGTGGAATAAATATACTTTCCAAGGTACTGTATATTTAAACTTGACAACAACAAATAAAACTGTTGCTATTGATTATGGGAATCACTTACTTTAAGAACTAATCTGTACTTCACAGTTGTAATCAATGTTTGGCATAGGAAAGGGGCTAGCTAGGCCAAAAACTGTACATTTGTGAGTGTAATTAGTGAAATTACAGAGAGGAAAAAAAGGGTTCTTGGAGAGATCCATCTGTGATTCTGCTATGAGGAGTACAAACGTCTTCAAAGGCTAAGTTCCTAATGAGGGCATGTGCTTTGAAGTCTCTTTAATCATGGTGCTCTTCTTTGTTTACTTTACCATGGACAATATTAAGACAGGCTGAGACATATTGCCCTATCATGACACATCCACTGTCAATCATAACTATGGCTGTAACAAAAGAAAGAAGTCTGAATTGCCGATTGTATTTCACACCATTTTCTAAGATCATAATTGAAGCGACGTGAAGTAATCATTCAAAGCATGTGTGGCGCAAATGAGTCACCAGTGTGTGTGTGTGTGTGTGTGTGTGTGTGTGTGTGTGTGTGTGTGCGTGTGTGTGTCATATCCACGGAGAAGCTAAATGGAGACGCACTATTCAGTGTGGAACTTACTCAAGGGTTTGTAGCCCTATGCTTAAGTTCTGAATCCATGTAATATGGTGTCCATTTAGGATAATACCGAGTTGGAATAACGTGACAAATGTGCTATGTGTATGCCTAAAACAAGCTGTGTTTTGCGGGGAGGGAGGACTCCGATCATCTCCATTGACCTGGATTACTATCTGGAACCCGACAGCTCTATTGGTAAATATTTCAATGCCAAGTGACAGACACTCTGACAGAACGCTCATCCAGTCATTTCAGTATTCAGAGCTCAACAAGCAGCACCGATGGGAACTCATTCATTGGTTTACATTTGCTCGTGCAGAACCTCTGCACGTGTCACTATTCCAGGCGTGTGATGAAGGCAGCTCACGTCTGTGGTATTTGTGTGGTGACACTAGGATTCAAACTCAAATAGATGGGCTATTCTGAATCAGCGCGTTCATTGGGGTTCCCCCTAAATTACCACGGCTGTAACAGTATTTTGATTCTTCCAGTAGTGACAGCTGCTGCCCAAATGTAAATACGCAGTCTATTTTTGATTATAGACTAATAATAAAAATTAACTCAAAACAGTTTTAAAATACATGTACAAAGATAACCTTGTTCTTTCTCCCACCATCTTTGAAAGGTGATCTAAGGAAACAAGCAAATGTATGCCCTGTTTGCTTTGTTGCTGTTTACTCCTGTCTCTTTGAAACCATTTCATTGTGTGATTTGTACTTTCTTTGTAAGTTTCGTGGTGTTTTATTGACCTCTAGGACAAATAGCTCCTTGTGGATGCTTCGTTTAACTCTAGTCTATTTCAAAACAGGTTCCGACCCTTGACTATTGATAATCCCTGGGCAGCCTTTCTGAAAAACACAAAACAAACAGTTTCAGGCTCACAGTATCTGGTTTCCCCGGGTTGCCGCCTGGAAAATGATCGCGATGTTCTCCATTGGAACTGTCAGACTCAAGATGCACCAGCTGTTAATTGGGGTAATCAAGGTTTTAATTATGTTACCGTCAATGATTTGATTATGAGTGAAGCAGAAGAGACTGGAACAAAAGTGGGACAAGAATATAGGAGTCTTCGGCCTTGGATTAATGGAAAAGTGTCTCATTGCAAGGCAAAACACAACAAAAGATTCACTAAAACAGCTATAATAAACTTCAAAAGGACAGGTTATTGAATAATCCGTTTGCATGTGTGTGTTGGGGATGTGGGAGGGGGGGTAGATCTGTGTATGAGTAAAAAAGGGAACGAGAGACGGAAAAATTGAGAAATAGAATGGGAGGCAACATAAGAACGAGTCTCTGTGCCTGTTCTACTCGTCAGTGTCCTCATGTGTATGCGTAGAGTCAGAGTGACCCTTGGAATGAATGTATGTTGGTATGTTAAGACGTAGTCAAGACACTTGATTAGGATTTGAATATCCTGTGCTGAAGCACAAGGGCTTTTGCCCTACATTTTGTTTCCGGAGTGTAGGTATTTCTTTTTCCCTGGAGGGCCACGAGGGAAGCCAGCTAATAGGAGGAAAGCCCGAAGCCCTTCCCTTTCGATTTTTTTTTTTTTTGCATCTGCATATATATATATATATATATTTATTTGTGTGTGAGTGTGTGTGTTAGGATTAGAGTGGAATGGGGGAGGCTGATGGCTGGCAGGAGACTGTAAATAACCTGCAGGAAATCATCTTGAGCATTAGGATCTTTTCCTCCTTGTCCCTCTGCGCCACACACACCACACTACAGTCTCAGTCATATGTACAGGACTGTTCTCAAAGTACATCGCTATCCCTACCCCCCAACAAAAACATGCATCATTTGACAAGGATTGCATCCAAATTAGTCATTTGTAAGCAATGGAAGTGTATGAGAGCATCGTAGATAATTGATTTGAATGTGATTACTCACTGTATAGGTTTAACTTTCATTAATTAGTCTTTGCCATCACGGAAAAATTAACAGCTGCTGCCACGGCAACGTGCTAAACAAGCTTGACATATATACAAAATCACTGGGGAATTGAAAGAAGCATCATATCAACCTGCACTCTTTTATGTTATGCCTGTGCACATGTACACACATGCATGCACGTAAACGTTAAGCAACACATGTATTTGCATACAGAAGACTTGCACAAAATGGCAACACTCACATACACCTGCAAACACAAACATGCACATTTCCCAGAATGCTAAATGGCACTTTCACCAGGGTGGATATAAAACCTAAATTGAAATATAGAGCGTAAACAATGTAAACTAGAATTAACTTAAATAACGATAACAGTATGTCGAGTGGGGAATATATGCTTTTATCAGCTGAAAATAGGGCACATTTATTTTAATGAGTATCTCCCCAACTTTCCAGTCACAGAGAGAGGTGTCAGCAAGGGTATGTTTAGTGAGATACAGCTGCAATCCGCTGGCCCTGGAGTAAAGTGCCAAGATGTAAGCTTTAGGACTTACAGGCCCAGAAATGGCATGTGATGTATTACATGTTAAGAGCCGATTACAAACGACATGTCCGATACGGAAAAGTGAAGGACACCAGCACAGAGAAAACGCGTGCCTTGGGTTTGTGATTCCCAGAGAGGGCACTAGAACAAGTAGAATGGGCTCTACACAGCAAAGCCTTTTATCTTTTTGAGTTGAGGCGGGACATTGTATTACGGCTGCCATACAGCTAACTATCGTTGTCACAGTCCTCAGTTACTGTTGACTATGCTTGATTGGTGAAAAAAGACACCCTGTCCGGCTGCGTTAAATTAAATAGGGCGTATCCTTTCTATCTCATTATAGTTCTATGGATCCAGAATTGTGGATTAGAAGCCCTTGGAGAGCCTCCTAGCCAGCCTCCCCCAGTGACAGCCTGTCAAGTTAATGGATTGGTGGGGCCGCACAGAAGCTGCCCCCACCCCACCCCAAGACCCCCCTGGGCATTATGTCTGACCTGAGAGGTGTTGGTAAAAAGCAGGGGAGAGAAAGGTCCAGGCTACTAGAATAGTTCCCTCAATTAAGGCTTCTAGATAGTGATACAATATTTCTACTAACGTTTGCAGGACAAAGCTATGAATTTGGACAAGACAGTGACGGGATCTGTGAGTTCATATTTTCCCCCATGCAAAACTCTGAAGTACTGAATGGCTTGGCCTTATCTATTTGCTTCTGACAGTGCCATTCCATTCAAACAAAATAAGCGTAGACACGATCAGAAGTGACTTGTCACAGCTCTGCAAGTGCGATGCCAAGGCCCTGTTTGAATCACAGTTTGAGAGGAGCAGATGGGTTGACTAATGTGACTCCACACTAGCTTCAATTTCTCTGCCAGGCCACCCTGAGAGACAAGGACAGTTCATTTGTGAGTCTAGCAGCAGGCAACCATAAGATAAACCATAATACAGTTGAGAAAGAGCTCCTGTTGAAAAAGGCATCATGAAAAAAAATATATACAATTTTGTTTCTTCTTAGTTGTTGATTTATTTACCGGATATCTGTCAATTCAATCAAACTTGTAATTCACTTGTCTGAGGATGTTAGAAAGTTGCTCTTAATCTATACGATGAGCAAGTTCCCCATGGACGTTCAACACAATATTGTTTCTAAAATAATAAAGGTTCTATATGTTGATCACTATTAAAGAACCAGCAATGAGTGTTGATAACATTCAATTTAAATAAAATAAAAATATTTGCAAATAAATACATTTTACTTAAAGGTTACTTGATAGGGAACCATAGTTTTGAAGTGAGAACTATTTTCAACAGAAATACTGTACCTCACATCTTTGTTGACTGCAATAATGTATTGCCATGTATGGAGGCTATTTTAGTGTGCAATGTATAGTGTGTTAATCAACTATAAATGGTTGCCTCCTCAATGTATTGAACAAATAATTGATTTCCCGACAGATGGTTTGTTTTGTTGGTATTCACGAGTTGACTGATATAATGCATGTTTGAATTTTATTCATGACCTTGAGTGTGACTTTGACCCTTAGTTACTGTGGCATTGAAAACGTGTAATGATTGCACTCTCAGAGATCACAGCCAACGGATGATTGATCAACAGACCCTGGTTTCTCTCGTACTATATTGATTGGCGTGTGAGTGTGTTAGTGTGATGTGATGTGATGTGTGCATATACACACTGAATCAGAGATTACTTGCTCCTTATTACTCAAACTGCCTTAGCGTTGTCTTTTTAATGCACTATGACAATTCTTGTTGAGATATCCCTTGAGTAGTGAATAATTATAAACCAAAACGCTGAAACAAAGACTATTCAAATGCTATTATTGTTTTCTGTTTATTATGCCTTTAAGCTATCAAACAGTGATTGTATTGAATGTAATTGCTGACTGTTACCACTGCCATAAGTTAAGAAGTTGTTTTTATTTCCCATAGTGATAAAGTCTGCATATCTTCATCTTCTCTTGGCTCTGGAGATTTCAAATGGGGAATGGGTATTTTTTTTCAAAGTATATAAGGTTAGATTTCGTTTATGGTCGAAGAAAGCTTCCCAGAAGCCTTTTTAAAAAAGCCAATGAAGTATTTATGTACACAGCATACAGTATGTTATATTAGAAATGCCCTTGTATGAATAAAGGTCAATGTCAAACCCTAATGCTAGAATCCCATGTATAGAAGCAATACATCACCTAGACTGCTGCTCAAAAACTGGAGCCGAAAATAATGTTCTAGATATACAA